>BHFT01023364.1:0-23178 GCA_004320025.1 Laticauda laticaudata
AACAAGATAAAAGTGGTATGCTGAGATGGGAGATGGACAAATCAGAATTTTATCTTAGATTTCAAAATATAGAGGAAGAAAAAAAAGAAGAGATTGGACTGCCATTTGTCAGAAATGGTGTAGGGCCTCCTACTTGGGCAGGGGTTTGGATTAGATGACCTACAAGGTCCCTCCCAACTCTGTTAATCTGAAATAAACAATGGAGGACAAGGAGTTCCTGGTGTGCTGTGTTCCACAGAGTCATGAAGAGTCAGACACAAATAGCAGCTGAACAACAAAAATGACAATTAACAGAATAAACCAATGACTTGGTTTGGCCTGCAACAGCTTTATCTTGAATACTTCTATGGAGCTGAATAATTGTCAAACGAAAACTCTCCACAAATGAACTTTTATGCTAAGGAGAAGCTGGGGGTTGGAAGGGAGAGAAAGAAAAGATTCATTTGATGAGATGTTCTAATGCAAAGACAGATCAGTCAGGTTATAATTAGCTCTAATTGGTATTCCCAAAAAGCTATAATGCTTTTTATATTGCAGCCAAGTGACAATCAAATTCGCCAAAAAGAAAAAAAAAGAAAAGATGAAAAGGATTTTTTAAAAAGGTGAGAAATTACTTCTCATCTATGAAAAAAATGGAGAAATCTAAGGTAGGTTGGGTTGTTCTTTATCTTTAGAAGATCAGAGCGGGGCACTCAGAGATGTCCCTTGAGACTGCAAATTGGTCAATCTTGGATACTTTAGAGCAGGGGGGGTCACCAAACTCTTGGACCTCAGGGATCCCAAATTCATAATTTTAAATCCCGCGGACCAGAGACCCTGCGAAAATCCCCAAAAAAGTCTCCAGGAAAATGGCCCACCCCATTTTCCTACCAATCCATCATTCTTTATTTGGGATTGCAGGACACTGTCTCCAGCTCTGTTCTCAGGGGGAGAAAGAGAGAGAGAGAGAGAGAGAGAGAGAGAGAGNTTGCTGCTTTCCTTGCATGCAGCCAAAAGCAGAAGAAGAAAGAAGCAGAAAAAAGCAGCCCAGTGGCCATGCCAGGCATGTGGGGTGATCGAAGCAAGTTCCCCCCTCTGGCCTTTTCCCCCTCTCTTCAGTACCTTGTGTTCTTCACAATACAAGTGGCCCAAGCCTTCCCGCAGGCCATGTGAGCGGCACAGCCTTGTGCTCCCACGCAGCATGGATTAATTGCTGGGGGGGGGTGTTTTGGGGGTTACATTTCTCTGCAAACCACCAAATCTTTCTCACAGACCATCAATGGTCTCTGTCCCACTGGTTGGTGACCACTGCTTTAGAACAGGGATGTCAAACTCAATGCCCAGGGGCCAGCTCCAGCTCCATGGGGTGCTTAGATCTGGCCTGCAGAGCTGCCCTGGAAACAGCAAAGGACCAGCCCGCAGTGCCTCTGCCAGTGAAAATGGAGTACTGGATGGCTGCATGCAGCCCTCCCAAGCTCCATTTTCACTGGCAGAGGGTTCCAGGAGGCCTTGGCAGCCAAAAATGGAGCTTGGGAGCCTGTTTTCAGTGGCAGGCCAACACAGGTGCTCCTGACATGAGTGACATCGAGCTGACCATGCCCACCCTGGCCATGCCTACCCCAGCTCCCCAAGGTCAAACACAACCATGATGCAGCCCTCGGTGAAACTGAGTTTGACATCCCTGCTTTAGAGCAATGCCCCCCATCTTTTTCAGCAACAGGAACCTGTTCAGAGTATCACAAAATAAATTCAGTGCCAGAAAGGTAAACACAGATGACTGAAGCTTCATTTAACTTCTTTATAAACATATAAAGTAAATTTTACAACACCAGTTGTAGATTTCTCCAACACAGAGCAAACTCAAACAGAAGCAGACATTGTTATAGGTTCAGAGCACAGCTGCAACTCAGGAGCTCAGAAACAGTTTCTTTTTTAAAAAAATAAATTTTATTAAGTTTTCAAATTTTAAAAGCATAAAACTTTATACACTGTTATCAACATCAAGACATCTTTTGCATTTACACTTTCACTTTAGTTCAGCAGGCAAGCAAGACACACAGCAGAGGAAAGAAGCAGTTTCATTTTCAGTAGACAGACTCAGAACTTAATATAGCTTCAGTGCTGCAGAACTTAATATAGCCATACCTAGGCTACTTCTAGTTTCAGTTTCCAAACAGTCCTCATTGGCTGACTGAGTTGCTATGCCTATTCAGTGGCTGACCTTGTTACCATGCTCCATTCCAGTTAAAGAATATATTCTGACAGGACCAGGGCCATGGAGAGAGGTTTTTTCCATGTACTGGAGATGTGTGTGTGGCTTCCTGCATCCCACAGATGGGGCTTCATTTGTTTGCATGACCCAGTTTCTGGCATGCCGTGAACTGGCATGCCGTGTGCTGTAGCTGCCAAAAAAGCAGGGATGGGAATCCACCGGTATAACAACCGATTCGGTGATCACGCACTTTGTCCATTAAGAAAGAGTGGACCAGCCTATCTACAAGACAAAGGGCCTCCAACTCCAGGGAGATGGGATTAAGACATGATCCTCTAGGACGTAATGGGAGTAACCATCTACCAGCAGAGACACAATCACTGGGGACATTGCTTCAACCATGCCTGGGACTCAGACAGCCTACAAAGTTAGCTGTGACCCCTACAGCAGCCAATAGAATACATGTTCTTGCACAGGAACAGGAAGTTCAAGTGCAAAGCCCAAGAGAGGGTAAAAATACTTCTTTCTCTCTCAACTAAACCATCTTTCCAATCAGCCTTCATGTTTCCAGTGTCTTTCTCCCTGCTTGGAACTGAACCTGATGGATATTTCTCCCAACACATCCCTTTTCCTACCTGTTCCCATCAATGAAATCCATGTATTCCAAGTCTCTCCCTTTCATGCTGCAAACTTTTTTCCCAGGTAGTTCATTTTTGTCACAATCAAATTTAATTAAAGGGCAAATTGCAGAGATGGTATTCAACAGGTCCTGATCAGTTCTGGAGAACCAGTAGTAGAAATTTTGAGTAGTTTGGAGAACTGGCAAATCCCATCTCTGACTGGCCCTGCCCCCATCTATTCTCCTCCTCCCGAGTCCCAGCTGATTGACTGGATCTTCTTTTGTTGCCCTGCCCAGGAGAATGGAGCTGGAAAGCAGGTTAGTGGGGTGGGGAGGGAATGGGGATTTTGCAATGTCCTTCCCCTGCCATGCCCACCAAGCCACACCTACAGAACCAGTAGTAAAAAATTTGAATCCCACCATTGGCAAATAGGCCACCCAAAGTCACTCACTTGTGAGATGTGTATAAATTTACATCAATTTAATAAATGAATAAATGAAATTAAAAGGACGGTGTGAAGCCTAGTGTGTTCAACCATATATTTTAAGGTATCCAAAAAGAGTGTTCATTTCATGCAAGATACACACACACACACACACACACACACACACACAAACACAGAGAGAGGGGCAAAGAGGGAGAAAAAGGAAGATCATCAGGGGAGGGGAAAGAGTGACAGACACTTAAATCCCAAAGCCCCCTAGACTCCAAAAGGATCTGGGCAAAATTATTGTATGCCCTAGCTGGCTTTCACATATTGCGCTACACAATTAAATTTTCATGGTGTCAGGATTATCCTAGTTCATATTATTGCTGCAGGTGCCACGTTGCTATACGGAGAATCAGAGAGCGGATAGAATAATTAGCAGATTTCTAACTCTTGAATGGTAGCATTACCCCCCCCCCCAATCTGGCCTCTCCACCCCCCCGCTCTTGAAAATCATTTTCCTGCCTAAAGGACTGAAGGATCTTAAAGCTTGTTCAGATTTGCTTCTTGAACATCTAACAGCATAATAAGAAGGGATACGGAAAAGTACGATCAACTCCTTCGTTAATTTGCAGATGTCAAAACTGGGTCTCGCCTGACTGTGCCATGGTTTATAATGACGGTGTGTCAATTTCAGGCTTAAGTTAATGCACTTCCTGGTACTTGAGTTCTGATCCGGAGCCCACTTTAAAGCAGAAGGCAAACTAAGATGGAACCGACTTGCTTGTTAAGTGGCACTTATTGGTGGAGAGAGAGGGACGGTGTGCATCTGTAGGCTAGAAATTGGGCACTCACATAATGACGTGCTATTACTGAAGATTCAGGGTTTCTATGACAGTCTCAATTTCCCTCTCTCTTTTTTTTAAAAAAAGTTGTTGCTTTTGGAGATGCTGACAAATTTTATTTGGTTTCCCTTCAGGAATTTTTGACAGCAAGACACCAAAACAGCAGACAGAAAGCTGAACAGGCCGAGGGGAAAGGAACCAAACTCGTTGTGCGAAATGTGAGGGGAAGGGAACAAGCTGAGTCCCCAATGTGTAGCCCTTATCTCTCCTTAGAGTTACCAGATCGAGGGTTACAATGTCCAGCCAGCCACAAGAGGGCAGTAGAGAGTTTGTTTGCAATCTCTCTCTCTGCTGCCATCTAGTGGCCTGGAATTTAACAGCTCAGAATGGCAAAAAACTTAATCAGACACATTTGTTGCTCTTCTGGTTAGTTTAGGTAATCCTCACAATCTTACAACCACAACCGAGCCCAAATTTTTTGTGGCTGAGTGAGACATTGGCCAAATGAATTTTGCCCCATTTTATGACTTTTCTTACATCAGGTTACCAATGGATGTTAAGGGACTCACTGCAGTTAAGTTAGTAACACGGTTGTTAAGGGAATTCCCTTTGCTTGTCAGAAGGTCACAAAAGGGGATCACGCAACCCCAGGGACACTGCAAGTGTCATAAATATGAGTCCGTTTCCAAGTGTCTTAATTTTGATGAATGCTGCATGACTCGTAAGTGTGACATAAGTCTGTTGTTTCAATGCTGTTGTAACTTTGAATGATCACAAAATGAACTGTCATAAGTCAAGGATTGCCTTCAATGTAGGCAGATAAACATTATGGTTTTTTTTTCTCGGGCACTGTGAGTTTTTCTCCCATCTTAGGTATGAAAACAAGCTAGGTGACTTTGGGGCAATCACCAGGAAACAGTGAGTTCTTGTCCTGCCTTAGTCATGAAAGCCATCTGGATGACTTTGGGCCAATCATTCTCTCGCAGCCCAAACCCACCTCACAAGGTTGTTGTGTGGAGAAATAAGAGGAGGGGGAAAAAGTATTAGGTATGGTCACCACCTTGAGTTATGTATAAAGTAATGAAGGTGGGATAGATGATAGATAGACAGACAGATAATAATAATAATAATAATAATAATAATAATAATAATAATAATAATAATAATAATAATAATAATAATAATAATAATAATAGATTGATAAGATAGATATAGATGATGGATGGATGGATAGATAGATGGATAGATTGGATAGTAGATGGATAGATAGTATGGATAGACATAGAGATGGATAGATGGATGGGATAGAGAAAGATAGATAGATACATATATAGAGATAAGAAGAATAGAATAAGGGAATACGACAGATAGATTAATAGAAAATAGATATAGATAGATAGATAGATAGATAGATAGATAGATAGATAGATAGATAGATAGATAGATGGATGGATGGATGGATGATGGATTGGAATGGATGCGACGGACGGATTGGGTGAAGTGGGGTGGGTGGATGGAGGTAGGATGGAATGGGAGGGATGGATATAGATAGATAGATGGATAGATAGCAATGATAGATGATAGATGGATAGATGGTGGGTGGATGGAGCGGATAGATAGATAGAATAGATAGATAGATGATAGATAGATAGATTAGATAGATAGATAGATGGGTGGGTGGGTGGGTAGATGGATGGATGGATGGAGGGAGGGAATGGAGGGATGGAGGATGGAGGGAATGGATAGATATAGATGAGATAATGGATAAGATAGATGAAATAGATAGAATAGATGGGATGGGTTGGGTGGGTGGATGGATGAATAGATAGATAGATAGATTAGTTTGTTGGATAGATGGTTTCTTGTTAGAAAGCCAAAACAACAAAACAAGCACTCCCCCCGGCATCAATGTTTAGAAAGCAGGGGTCCTTGCTGCAGCTGATGTTTTTAAATCCCCTCTCTCCAGATTCCGGCCTATTAGAAGTCCTTGTGCAGGAAATAACTTTGCTTCCCCAAAAACAACCATTACACACACCACACACACACACCACACACCACAGGCAGCGCACCCTACTCACCCTCTTGCTCGGACCCCTCCCCTGAAAAAGCCGAATTTGTCATTGTTCTAAGCAAGGGAAAGCCATTCTTAATAACCGTGCTATCTGTGCCGTCCAGATCTCCATAAACCGTGAAACAGGGGAGGGGGAGCAGATTTCATTTTGTTTGCAGAGGTGACGGAGGTCCAAAGGAGAAGAGAAGCCGGAGAAAACCAGAAAGAGATTGCTTATCGGGGAGCGAGGGTGGCAACAGACTGGAACGGCAGCAGGGCTAAATGGGGGGGATTTCTAATGCTCAAGACTTGTTTTGAGTGAGAGGAGCAAAGTTTGGAAACGGTGGCAGAGAAAGAAAAAGTGAGAATGGTGACAGGTTTTGTGATAGATGGGATTTTAATTTTAATTTTTTCTTCCAGGTGTGTGGGGGGAGGGAGGAAACTGGGTGACGGGGGTGAGGCCTCTTGAGGCTGAGGCCACAGTTTCCCGTTTATGAAGGCACGGAGTGGGCTGCTGGGGTCTGCAGGGGTTTCGGGGGAGCCCTAAGCTAAGATTGTAGGCAGCTCGGGGGAACCCAATCCCACTCTGGGCTGGCCTCCAACTCCCCTGCCCCACCCCTCCCCAGGAGTCCCCACGTGGCCTGTTTTGGTTGCAGGAAAGTGCAAGCGCGGCATGCGGAAGCTCAGGGAAGGTGAAAAATGGGCTTCCTTGTAGTTCAGGAAGGCCGAAATGGAACCCAATTTCCAAGCTTCCAGAGAGTCTCCGGAGCCTGGGGAGGCTGTTTTGCCTTCCCAGAGGCTGCGAAGAAAGCCTCTGGAGCCGAGGAGGGCAAAAATCCACCACCACATACCATGGTGGAGGAGGCCAACCAGGCCACACCCACCATGGAACACCCAGCACCGGGGCAGAGAAGCCCTTTGTTAAAGATTTTGAAGCCCACTCCTGTGTGAAAGGCCAAGAGGAATGGAGAGATAATGGAGGATAAGGGGTCCTTGGGGTCCTGAGCTTGGGTGTTTCTATTGCAGGTGTTTGATTTATCTCAAACTAGGTAAGCATCATTTCGCATGACGGGGTGTCACCTAGTTTGGGTGGTGAAGCATCTTGTGAGCAGACAACTAAGCTCAGAATGCCAATCAAGGATCGTAAATCAATCTAGAAATGGAAATGGAACAGAATAGAATAGAAATAAAATAGAATAAGAATAGAAATAACCAACACTCCCTTCTAAACTGATTATTGTTACCTAGTTGGGTAATGAAAATTCTGCAAGAAAAACAAACAGTTCAGAGAGCACCGGAGGTCCCGCATAGTTCTCCTTCTCCTCTCTTTTTGAAAGGCCTCACAGTGATGAGCACCCACAAACGTCTGAAGGCAAGCCTATTCCAACGAGTTAATATTTCTCACCCTTTTCGCCCCGGAACTCTAAGGTGGCTTCTCCTCGCGCTGTTAAATTTTCGCATCGCATTGCTTTTTTTTTTTTTTGTCTGCCTTCTGGTGCTTTGGGAATCGGTTGACACCACCCACCCTTACATTATGGCAGTCCCTCAAATACTGGAACACTGCAATCAAAAATGACTTTCTTTTCACTAGACGTACCCGAAATTGCCTGCAACCGTTCTTCATGTATTTCAGCCTCCAATCCAGGGTGGGCCTTTCCAACATTTTTAGCAAAGGGGTTTCTTCTGGCCGGTGCGGGTGGGGCATGGCCATGTGGGCGTGGCCTAGTTGGGCCCTCCTCACCTACGAATGGTGGTGGGGTGTTTTGGGCCTCTCCGGGCTCCGGAGGTTTCTCTGGGAAGCTGGAAAGGGCCCGCATTTCTGGCCTTTCTGAACTTCTGGGAGGCCCATTTTCCACCCTCGCCTGAGCTTCCGTGTGCAGCATTGTACTTACCTGCATCCAAAACTGGGCCAGCGTGGGGACTCCTGGTGGGGGAAGGGGAGGGGTGGGCAAGGGCCAGACAGGATTTGGGGCTTCTCCAAACTGCACAGAATCTTAGCTAGAGGCTCTTCTGAACCCCTGCGAACCCCCAGCAGCCCATCCCTTCTCCAGTCCCTTAATCCTTTTTGCTGCTCTTTTCTGCACTCTTTCTAGAGTTTCAAGCTCCTTTTTATAATATGGGACTTAAAACTGGATGCATTTCTTATGAAAGCTGTATAAAGTGGTACTAAAAAGGCTTTCCAATTCAATCCTGACTTCCATGTAATGTAATATTTTGCAGTGCCTGGGGAGGGAGTGGGCTGGGATGGGGGAGGGGAACAGAAAACCCTGCATTCATCCATATATGTGATCTAGCTTTCCCTCCCCTGTGCTACATGGATTGTGGCCTTCTACATTAAAACCAGCACATTGCCTGGAACTCTTGGCTATCAAAATGTTCTCTGTTGCTGATAGGCTTTCCAGTTTATTCCTCCTTATCTTTTGGATCAGTAGACCATCCTGATCACTTTCCTGATTGTGCCNGTTCTCTGTTGCTGATAGGCTTTCCAGTTTATTCCCCCTTATCTTTTGGATCAGTAGACCATCCTGATCACTTTCCTGATTGTGCCATGGAGATATTTTCACAGAAAAACAAAGTATGATGGAGGAGGTAAAGGGGAAGAAGTAGCACCAGCAGAGGAAGAGGAGGAGGAGGAAGGAACGAAGGAAGGAACGAAGGAATGAAGGAAGGAGGGAGGGAAGAAGAAAAAGTAGGAAGTGGGAGGGAAAAGGAAGAGAAGGGAGGGGGGAAGGAAGGGAAGAAGGAAAAGTAGGAAGTGGGAGGGAAAAGGAAGAGAAGGGAGGGGGGAAGGAAGGGAAGAAGGAAAAGTAGGTGGAAGGGAAATGAGAGAAGGAGGGAGGGAGTCAAGAAGGAGGGAGGGAAGGAAATGTAGGAAGTGAGAGGCAAGAGGAAGAGAAGGGAGGGAGGGAAGGAAAAAGGAAAAGTAGAAGGTAGAAGGGAAGAGGAAGAGAGAGAAGAAAGGAGGGAGGAAAGAAGGAAGGAAGGAAAAATAGGAGGTGGGAGGAAAGAGGAATAGAGAGAAAGGAGGAAGGAAGCAATGGGAGGGGATGGAAGGGAGAAGAAAAAGAATGAAAGACAGGAGAAAGGGAGCAATTACCCAACCAGTGGGCAACTATATTTCTAAATGATCCTTTTGTCTAAAGTTCCAGCTTTGGAGTTATGAAATGGAAGGACCCTGTTAGATTTAATTTAACATCTGAATGGGCTGGATGTGGAGCTCGTGGTCTCACCTCTTGGCTACTAATCCAGCTCTTCCCTTCTTTGAAGCCTGTCCTATTTTGCTGCCCCCAATGTCTTTTTTTCTTTTTTGGAGAATGTTTGGCTTGACTTGCTGCTGTTATTGGGGGGGGGGGGAATATAATGCTGCTGGTTTGACATTCCCTCCACCCTGGGGATTTTATAACTGACAGCAAATAAAACACTCGGTTGTCTTTTGGTCTGGGACGGAATCTTCCCTGTTGGTGAATAAAACATTTTTGATTGTATTGTGTTTTTAGGATCTCATGCCTGGGAGAGAAGAGCGCCAGGGGACAATGCCAGTTAGAAAATGTGTCTCCTTGACACCAGAAAAGGCATTCTGCCGCTTCTTTTCTCCCCTCTGCCTCTGAAGCGCATGGTGGCTGCATGTCAAGCATTTTTCAAAAGCTTTTGCATCGGGAAGCGGGCTGAAAACTAGGACATTCTTTCATTCCTGTTAATTGGACGGAGCATAATATGCAGCTGCCACTTCCTCCTTCTTCCTCTTCGTCCTCATCTTCTCTCTCTCTCTCTTCTTATCTACCTTGCCTCATACTTATTTTTTATTCCTCTCCTCCACTCCCTTTCCTCCTCCCTCATTTTATTTTGTCTTTTCCTTCTTTCCTACCTCCCTCCCACTCCCTTCTTTCCTTCTATTCCTCTTTCCTCCCACCTCCCTTCTATTTTTCCTTCATTCCTTCCTTTGTTCCTTCCTTTGTTCCTTCCTTACTTTCCTTTGTTCCTTTCTTCTCTTCCTCCCTCCCTTCCTTCTATTCCTCTTCCCTCCCATCTCCCTTCTATTTTTCCTTCATTCCTTTCCCTGTTCCTTCCTTCCTTTCCTTCCTTCCTTCTCTTCCTTCCTTCCTCCCTCCTTCCATTCCCTCCCTCCCACCTCCCTTCTATTTTTCCTACATTCCTTCATTATTTCCTTCCTATCCTTCCTTCCTCCCTCCCACCTCCTTCTATTTTCCCTTCATTCATCCAGTCCTTCATTCCTCCCTCCCTCCAGATCAAATCTAAAAAGTGTGAAGTGAAGGGGAAGAGAGACAGAAGAGAAAGGAGAAAGGACATTCCAGATCGAAGTCATACATTTATCTACTGCATGTAATACAATTATATTGTATTTATATTTTGCAGTAATTTGAGATGATAAATGTCCATCTCCAGTCATCCACATTTTTTCCTCAACATAACCCCGCAGCTGGCTTTTAATTGCTAAGTTTTTATCCTAAGAAGATGTATAGGGAAAATACCAAGGAGAACAAAAATCAAACAAGGCCATGAAACATTCTTGTTTTTTCTTCCCTTTCCCTTTCTTCTCTTTCTTTAGTCTCTAGTCTCTCTAAGACCAGCGGATCTTCTTATTAATAGTCTCTGCAGTCAGAAATGTTCCACATTGGCATCTTGTACTATTGTATTTTTAGCTGTGTTATGCTTTTTAAATAGCTGGAATTTTAGAATGTTCTCTTTCCCCAACATGTTAAAGTCATTTTAACTTATCGTAAGTTGTTTTTAATAGTTCCCTATTTCAGTTTGTTTTTACCTTCAAAACAATTTGCAGGCTAGACATTAAAAAAGAAAAACATAACCAATCAAGTTGCAGTTTGTTCTCGAGTTAGGGCCACAATTGAGCCCAAAATTTCTGTTGTTAAGTGAGACATTTGTTAAGCGAATTTGGCTCTCATTTTATGACCTTTGTTGCCCCAGCTATTAAGTGAATCACTGTAGTTGATAAGTTAGTAACCCATTTGTTAAGTGAATCTGGCTTCCTCAGTGACTTTGCTCGTCAGAAGGTCCCAAAAGGATTCACTAAATGAACTGTTGCAAGTTGAGAACTAAACATATTGCTTCTTTTCATTTCACAAGACACCCTGGGTGATTTTACAATTGAATGTTAATCCATAGACTTCATTCCCATAAAAATTCAGACTTCTGCTTTTCGGTTCCTGCCATTTTTGCAAGTCTTTTTATAACGTTTATTTCCTGAGTCCATAACGATGCTGAACTTTTGACTGACATACTTTGGACTAACATACCATGTTTCCCCGAAAATATGACCTACCCTGAAAGTAAGTCCTAGCTTGATGTCTCTTCGCTGAGGATGTAAAGTCTCTTCGCTGATGATGTAAAGCTGTTCAACACCACAGACAATACTGCTACCCTTCAAAAAGATCTTGACTATGTATCACAATGGCAACATGGCAACTTCAAATTCTCAACATCGTGCTCTCTTCTTTGAAAAAATCAGAAAATAAATACACGCTGAATAGTCTAGACCCTTGTTGATGATCCAAACTCTGTCAAGGACCCTGGAGAATACTCATCTCGAATGATCCAAGTGCAAGAGCCCACTGTAACTACATAGCCAAAGCATTAAGAGTTGTTAACCGAATCTTACATAGCTTTTTCTCTGGTAATATCACACTACTAACGAGGCATACAAAACTTTACTAACCCAATACTCGAATACAGTTTCATCAGTCTGGAACCCACATTATGTTATCTGATATTAACACAGTTGAGAAAGTCCAAAATATTTCACAAGAAGAGTTCTCCACTCCTCTACTCGTTGCAGAATACTTATGTCACCAGACTTGAAATTCTAGACCTAGTAAACTCAGACCTATGCCATCTTTGGTCCGATCTAAGTTATGGTATATAAATCATACTATTGCAATGACTTACCTGTCAATGAATACTTCAGCTTCAACCATAACAACACAAGAGTAGCAATAGACACAAATTCAAGGTAAACACACCAAACTTGATTGCGGGAAATACGACTTCAGCAACAGTCAATTCTGGAATATTCTATCCTGAGCTTGTGTTTTTTATCCGCTCAAAACTTTAGATTTTAGGTCTATATTACCTCAGCCCTTTCCAAGGTCTGGGGTGCATAAGCGGATTCAGGACATGCCTACCTGTTCTGTCCTTGTGTTCTAGTCAATATAGTGTATATTTTATATATATATGGGTGGCTTGATGATGGCAGATGAGATTTCTGCTGAAACGTTGCTACACGCTATTGAACAGAACTACAGATGAGTGGATAATACCCGAAGGAAGCTAAACAGCAAAATGTAAGTACCCCGCGAGAGCTTAAAAAACATATATATTATATATATATATATATATATATATATATATATATATATATATATATATATATATAATATATATATATATATATGTGCTGTTTAGCTCTCTTCGGGTATTATCCCACGTCATTGTAGTTCTGTTAAAGTTTAGCTCATTGTAGTCTGTTAAAAAAAAACAACAACATCATATATATATATATATTTGTATTTTTATTTTTTTTAAAAGTTTTCGCAGGTACTTACATGGTGTATTGCTTCAGCTTCCTTCGGGTATTATCCCACGTCAATCAAACTCCTACAAAGCTGATGATGGCAGATGAGATTCTGCTGAAACGTTGCTACAACTTTAAGCACTACCAATGACCGTGGGAATAATACCCGAAGGAAGCTGAACAGCACACATGTAGTACTCCGCGTGGCAAAGCTTAAAAAGAAACATATATATATATATATATGTATCCTTGTATTCATAACTATGTTTTTGTACTTATACCTATTATCTTGTCAGTGATTGACAAATCAAAATAAATAAAAATAAAATAAAAATTGTGCTGGGCCCATATAAGCCCTACCCCCCCGCGCCAAAAAAAGCCCCTAATTAGTAAAAAAATAAGCTAGGATGGGGATGGGTGGGGGTTGGAGCTGCCCTACTACTTACCTTTGGACAGTTGTATGCAGGCCTTGCACAACCCGACACCGCCTGCCTTGCTGGGCCAGTTCTTCTGCAGTCAGCAAGGCTGGCAAAGGCTTTCCTGAAGGCCTCTGTACTGTCTGTAGCTGAGAACAAAGCTCTGGATCGATCCAGAGCTCCATTATGGGATGCAGAGGCCTTCAGGAAAGCCTTGCCGGCTGCAGAAGAAGTTCCTGAAGGCCTCTGACAGAGAAAAGGAAGCCAGGGGGTGACGCATGCAAGTGAGGTTAATCAGTGGATGACATCCCCCCTAAATAAGACCTGGTGCCTTTTTTGGTGGCAAAAAAAAATATATGACAGAGTCTTATTTTCAGAGAAACATGGTACATAAAAGAATTAATGACAGATTTTCTAAAGTGGCAGCCAGGGGCTTTGTCTGCCTTTCCATCTCCCCAAATTGTATTCCTCCATGCAGGCATTTTCACACTACCACTTACACTTTAACAAGCAGACAAACCAAAAACAAATCCTTCATACTTAAACCAGACGTTTAATACCTCGGGGAGAGGGAAAGAGAGCTCAGCTCAGAAGGAAATTACCAAGCTGAGGATTTAAAAGAATCTTTCTGAAATCTAATGATGAACATGGCATCGCAATTATGTTCACCGATATATTTCTTTCTGCAATTGTGCCGCACAGTTAAATTAACTACATGAATCGAGCTGCACAAAAAGACATATATTGTCGGAAGGCAGTTAAAACACTCCGATGGCTAAAAAAAAACATTAACTTAATTATCTACATATTATACTTGGAGGGAAATCATTAGCTTCCTGTTTATGGGGAGGCATTGGCGGCCACCTGGTTCAGTTCAAGAAAAGAGCTCGTAAAGACCAAGAAATGAAATGAACTTTCATGGAAGAAAAAGAAAGAATACAAAATGCATACGGTACATGCCTTGAATGTGTCTGGAAATGAGGAAGAGAAAGAAGGATTCACCCCAAAGTTTCCCCCTTTATATTTTAATTTATAGAATATTTAATAACAACGTGGGCTATTGGCAACACAGAAACACATCCTTTTCTCATTAGTTCACACAAACATAGAATAATAGAGTTGGAAGGAACCCAGGAGGTCCTTTAGTCNCACAGAAACACATCCTTTTCTCATTAGTTCACACAAACATAGAATAATAGAGTTGGAAGGAACCCAGGAGGTCCTTTAGTCGAGGGGTCACCAACATTTTGGACCTCAGGGACCACCAAACTCATAATTTTAAATCCCGTGGACCAGAGACCCTGGGAAAACTCCCAAAAAAGTCCGCAGGAAAATTCCCTATCCCATTTTCCTACTATTAATGATTCTTTATTTGGGATCGCAGGATACTGTCCCCAGCTCCATTCTCAGGGGAAGAAAGAGGCAGACTTTTGGCTTCATGCAAGGAAAGCAGCAGAAGTCTTTCTTTCTCTCTCCCAAACTCCACCAGAAATGAGTCTTTCTGCCCATTCCCCCTCTCCCCTCAATACCTCGTGTTGTTCGCAAATGCAAGCGACACAAGCCATATGGGTGGTGCAGCCTTGTGCTCCCATACAGCCTGGATTAATTGCTTTGGGGGTGCTTTGGGGGTGACTCTGAAGTCTCTTTGGACGACCAAAAATTTTTTGCGAACACCAGTGGTCCCCGGCCCCCTGATTGGCAACCACTGTTCTAGTCCAACCTCCTGTTACAACAGCAGACCCTATACCATTTCAGACAAATGGCTGTCCAATCTCTTCTGAAGAACCTCCATTGACGGAACACCTACAAATTCTGGAGGCAAGCTATTCCATTGAAAAATGTTCTTGGTCAGTTGTTGGGGTATTTTTAGTGCCTATCTAGAATAGAATTCTTTACTGACCAAGTGAGATTGGACACACAAGGAATTTTTCTTGGTGCAAATGCTCTCAGTGGATATAAAATAAAAAATACATTCATCAAGAGTCAAGAATCATGAGGTAAAACACTTAATAATAGTCATAGGGTACAATAAGCAATCAAATCATACTAGGAAACAGTCAATATAAATCGTAAGGATACAGGCGACAAAGTTACAGTCATACAGTCACAAGTGGGAGGGGATGGATGATAAGGAGTGATGAGAAGTTTAATAGTAATAGTAATGTAGACTTTGGAAATAGTTGGACAGTGTTGAGGGAATTATTTGTTTAACAGAGTGATGGCATTCAGGGAACAACCTGTCCTTCTGTCTAGTTGTTCTGGTGTGCAGGGCTCTATAGCATTGTTTTGAGGGTAGGAGTTGAAATAGTTTATGTCCAGGATGTGAGGGGTATGTAAATATTTTCACAGCCCTCTTTTTGATTCATGCAGTATACAGGTCCTCAATAGAAGGCAGGTTGGTAGTAGTAGTTTTTTTCTAAAAATCCAACAACTGAACGCAATAACGTTTGTTGCCAAAATGTTTGTCACACAGACAGATTCATTGCAGAAACAGGCTTTGTGAAGGTTTGCATAACCAGGCCAACTGCCCACCCGGAAACCACTTTTGTATGCATACAAAACTTGGTTAAATTTTGTTTGTTTGACTCGTGTATTTTCTCAGCCATGAGATGAAAGAGGGATAAAAGGATCCCACTGATTTAGCTCTTTATTCGTGGCAGACAACAGAAGGTAGAGTGATTGTGCATTTGCCAAAACTTCAAGATGCGAAAGAGTTCAAATATTAAAAGGCAAATTAACAAACAATTTCCACGAACCTACATTTCCTACTTGCAGCCCAGAAGACAAAGGAAGGGAATTTATTGAGAGGTCATCATCAAATCTCAGAGCCACAACTATAGTTTTTATTAAATTATGCTTCTGTATTTATAGGCCAACTTAAAGAGATTCAACCTCCCAAAGGGACTCTTTACACATTAAAAGCTCAAGATTCATTCACAGGGTAATTAGAGACCATAAAACAGTGGCCTAGAAAACATGAAAAGAATTGGGAATGTTTTAACCCAGCTTTCCTTGATCTGTGACTCTCTGGGCATGGATTTCCCAGAATGGTAGTCAGGACAGACAAAAGATGTCAAGATCAGAGGAGGTATTCAGCAGGTTCTGACCAGTTCTGGAGAACCGGTAGTGGAAATTTTGAGTAGTTCGAGAGAACCAGCAAGCATCACCTCTGACTGGCCCCGTCCCCATCTATTCTCTGCCTCCTGAGTCCCAGCTGATTGGATGGGTCTTCCTTGGTTGCCCTGCGCAGAAGAACGGAGCTGGAAATCAGGTTAGTGGGGTGGGGAGAGAATGGAGATTTTGCAGTATCCTTCCCCTGTCATGCCCACTAAGCTACGCCCACAGAACTAATAGTAAAATAATTGAATACCACCACTAGTCAAATGGCAACCACAGCCTATATTAAAAAAGGAGTGAGGCTTCAATCAGAGAGCCCTGGCTGCCATCTTTCTTTTTTAACACTTTGATTGGAGCAGGAGAAGGGGACCACTTTGAGTAACCATTTTCAGTAACAAAGAGTTAGATTTCTATGGAGATTCTCAGCCATCCAGGTCCTGATTGTCCCAAAGGTGCTTTTTTTCCAAGAGGCAACTGGACTTTCTGGTTTTGTTTGAAGATGTTTGGCTTCTCATCCAAGAAGCTTCTTCAGCTCAGACTGGATGGTGGGGAATGGAAAGATTTATAGTACAAATTCCAGTTGCCTTGGGGGAAAAAAACATCTTTGGGACAAGGAATTAGATATCCTCCTATATCTAACAGTTAGATAGAACAGTTCCTTCTCTGAATCACCCAACTAGGGTAACATTATCAGGGCTAGAAGGGAGCGTGGTTTTTGGAGAGGAGGGGGGAGGAGGAGGGGGGGGTGGAGGAGGAAAAGGACGTGATTTTTATGATTGGTTGTTTCTTCCAGACGTTTCATCACCCAACTAGGCAACATCATCTCTCATGAATAGAGTGTGGTTTGGGGGGAAGGAGGAGGAGGAATGTGGGGTTTTTGGTGCTCTCTGAGCTTCATTGCTTGCAGACTTTTCATTACCCAACTAGGTAACATAGTCAGTGCTGGTGGTGTTACCTAGTTGGGTAATAAAACATCTGCAAGAAAGCAGCCAAGCTCAGGACCATCGAAGATCCCACATAGTTCAACCCTGATCTACAAATAGTGCCTTCTCCTGGAAGCATCCAGTGACACTGTGGACCAGACTATTTCTGGTTTGAAGAAGGAGTTCCCAGTATGCCTGTGGATCCCTCTGAAATTTACTAGATTGTTTTAGTTCTTCCAACGTTCTTTAGAACATTCCATTCTCAGATTTTCCACACCTCTCACGTACTTTTGTGTGTATTGCAAACAGCTCGAACTCTGCTCACTCCAAAGTTACACAGGCCTTGTTACTATTCACTTCAGTACTTAGGCCTTGATTTACCACATCAAATATACTTAGCCACCTTCCTTGTTGGATGGCTCAGTTCATAAATCTGTCCCAAGACTGCTGTTATCCCACTGGAAAATCATGGAAGACGTTTAGGGCCCTGCTATTATTGGCTATTAAAGACCTCTGTGCTTTGTGTATGTATGTGCTCCTCATCCATTGCACCTCTCAGACTGCCAAATCTTGATGATATTGTGGAGCGCGTTGCCATAGCAAAAATTGTTCAGCGAGAAGTAAATGCACACAAGTACAGACGTTTCCGCGGTGTAAGTATGGCAAAGAATAGCTTCATCCCAACTACTTAGGAACAATTTCACCTGTAATTTTGACGATACAAAACATCTTTCCTTTCAACATTCCAATTACCATTAGTGTCCTGAACTGAGAAGAAAGTACTTGGCTGGTTTTAGTTTTCTTTCAAAACACGAAGCCGAGAAATGTTTTCATTCAGGACGATACAAAGCCTTCATTCAATGCCCAAGAATTGATTTCTCCAGTGCCTATTTACAATGCAGCAGGTGCCAAGATGCAGAGGATTCAACGAGTTTAAGAATGGCCTTCATGGACTGAAATGAAGGTCCTCTTTTCTTTGATAGCAGCCAAATAGAACTTCTGAAATCTCGCGTGGAGGGCAACCACAACAACAATCAAACAAAGTGACTGTTTGTTCTCAGCCGCTGCTACTCAGAAATAGGCATTTCTGAGTAGATCAGTTTTATTTCACTGTTGTGCTTGAGAGCTGTAGAATTGAAGAAGAGCTGGTAGATCCTAGAGGGTGGCCCTCTTCCATATCATGATCCCATCAACCAGTGGTTCACTTCCTCCCTGCAACCCCCTCAACCAGTGGTCTTCTTCCACACCACAACCACATCAACCAGTAGCTCACCCACACAATGACCCATCAACCATTAGTCCTCTTTGGCACCATGACCGCATCAACCAGTGATCTCACATCAGATCCCATCAACCTGTGGTCTTCTTCCATATCAGGACCCATCAACCAGTGGTCTTCTCTCATATCATGAATCCATCAGACAATGGTCTTCTTCCATATCAGGAACCCATCAACCACTGGTCTTCTTCCATATTACGAACCCATCAACCACTGGTCTTCTTCCATATTACGAACCCATCAACTACTGGTCTTCTGTTTTTGCTGGCAAAGACACCATGGGTTGGTCCTTTCCTGTTTCCAGGTTGGCCCTGCGAGCCAGATCTAAACACCCCTCAGGCCAGATTCAGCCTTCAGGCCTTGAGTTTGACAGCCCTGATTTAGAGAAATTGTGTAATGAACAGAACTGACTTACAATATTCGTTTGAAAATATGTTCAATTAAAACTTGTGTTCATGAACATTCCAGCAGCTTCTGGGTATCCCACATTTTAAGGATCTCTGAAAAGCAGCATTTAAATGGAAATCAACTATTCAATTTTATAAGTAATTAAATAACATGGAAGTTGGCATAAGCTACATAAATGCAATGAAGAACTAGAATGGATCCTGAGTTCAGGAACATGAAATACATTTTCTTCTGATTTAAAAATGAAATTAATTCATCCAAAAATATCATTTTATATTTATTGAACAAAGATTGTTTAAGAAAGAATGGATGGAAGATTATTCTGTATTGGTGTTGCAAGAAATTTGAACTTGCTTTTATACATATGTTTTGGTCGCATCCAACTCTATTTTGATACCAAATAATTCACATGTCCCAAAGACAATTTCAGAAAGAAATATTATAGGAAAAGATCTCAGTGAGATGTTGAACTATATTCATAAAATGTGGAATTTGTCATCCTATGAAAAGCTTTGGTTATATTAAGCCCAGGTTAAAATAGGATAATGAGAATAATTTCACATCTCTTTTTTTTTTACATTTTAAAAAAAACCTCTTTTCTGATTTTAAAGAACAGGCTTGGTAAATGAGTCTTTATCTAAGTTTGAAAAGTCTCCCTGTGTTTTCAGTGTGAAATGAAACAGTATGTTTCTATAAAGTCTATCAAGAAAATGGAATATATTAAATATAACCCCAAAACCAATGGAAGCATCAACACTGAGTTGACTTGAAAAAAGTAGAGCAATTCAAATACCTCGGCTCCAGTCCTGTGTGATCATCGGATGCCCCTATGCCTCAAGTCAAAGATTCTCAAGTCAAATCAAGTCTGGGACACAGAGGAACGTATGGTTGTGATGATTGATTGGTTAGAACAGGGATCCCCAAACTTGGCAACTTTAAGACTTGTGGACTTCAACTCCCAGAATTCTGAGGAGACTTCTGGGTTAGAACCTCCTCAAGGAGACACCTAGATACTGACGGATAGAACAGATGGACAAAAGAAGGCTCCGGAGAGAAGCACCACTTTGGCTCAAGAAGGGTAGCATGCCCAATTGCCCTCCATGGATCAGAGAGCTGGCCAGGAACAGCAAAGCATGAGCAGGCCCTACGTGTAATGGAAAGAGCTGTGGCGGCGCAGTGGTGAGAATGCAGTATTGCAGAGCTAACTCTGCCCACTGCCAGGAGTTCGATCCTGACCGGCTCAAGGTTGATTCAGCCTTCCATCTTTCCAAGGTCAATAAAATAAGGACCCAGATTGTTGGGGGCAACAGGCTAACTCTGTAAACCGCTTAGAGAGGGCTGTGAAGCACTGTGGTATATAAGTCTGCTATTGCAATTGCTCCATCAGGGCCATGGACTCATGAAATTCAACCATGCCCTGAACAACATCCAGCATTGACTGGGAGTCGCGCCAATCATAGCAAAACTGTGGGAAGGAAGACTTTGATGGTAGGGAGATGCTGTACATGGTAAAAGAAGACTGGGTGCTAGGGCCATTCCAGAAAGTGCTAGTGTCAGCGTTCCAAGAAATGCATCTGCCAAAAGCAGAACTCGATCAGAAGATCAGGAATGGGATTCTACCGGTTCGGACCAGTTTGGGCAAACTGGATGTTAAAGTTACAGCTAGTTTGCCGAATTGGTATTTCAACCAACCGGCTGGCCCCACCCATCCCAGGAGTCTCCACATGGCCCATTTTTGATGGAGGTAAGTGCAGGGTCTGCACAGAGGCTCTGGGAGTGGGAAAAACAGGCCTTCTGGAAGTCCAGAAACGGACCTGTTTTCGGCTTCTGGGGGGCCTCGAGAGCCTGGGGGAGTCCATTTTCATCCTCCCAGAGGCTCAGGGGAGGTCTCTGGACCCTTGGGAGGACAAAAAGTGGTCTCCCCAGAAAAATCGGAAGTGGCAAAACAGGCCTACTTTTGGCTTCTGGTGGGCCTCCAGAGGACCAGGGAGGATGTTTTCACCCTCCCAGAGGCCTGGGGGGAGGCCCGTGGACCCTTGGGAGGTTGAAATTGGCCTCCTCCAGACTCTGGAGGCCCACTGGAAGCTGGAAACAGGAAGTTCTGTTTGGCCCCGCCCACCCAGCAACTGGGCAGCAAACCAGTTGCTGGAATTTTTGAGTCCCACCCCTGGGGATGAGGGGATGGAGCTGTCAGAGATGGAGACAGAGGCGGAGCCTGAGCTGTCCGTCAGCCCTCAGATGGAAAGTCAACAGCCCCCAGGTCTGGAGGTGGCTGATGAAGGAGAAACAGCTGGATCCAGTGCCTGACGCTTGGATACGCAGAAGGCAGAGGAGAGGAGAGCAATGGAAATCTGTGGGCCGGTCCTCAAGATGGAAGAGCCATGGCTGCTACCGAGTTCCCACCCTAGCACTGGGGATAAAAAGCAGGAGGCGGGGATGAATAGATGTGGCAGACAACTATTCAGTTCCCTGCCAGAGTTGTTAGCCTGCGTTGAGAGAGAAACTTTTTGCCGAGGCTGCTGGCGCGCCTAATAAAGGAATCTTTGAGTTAAATACAGAGGGTTTGTCATGTTTGGCGAGCTGGGTCAGAACAGAGGCAGTCACATTCTCCCAGGAAAAACAAAACAGACCATAGTTCCTGTGGATTTATTAAGTGATTCTTGTTGATAAATCTTGCTTGGGATTCCTTACATTAAGGCCAAGGAATGGCATTGTTCAGCCAGGACTTGTGGCAAAAGAATTACATCTCCTGTGGAATTATGCATTTCCAGCTTGATCAAATTTTCAAATGAAGCCGGTCGATATGTTCAGAAGGATATCATTCTTTCCATTTAAAGTAATAACTGAACCTTATGAAGTGCTCTGTGACACACGAGGGAGGAGGAGTGTGGTGAGGGAGAGAGAATTGGTGCACAGGGTTTACTAAACCTGTTGCAACAGCTCCCTCTACGGACCCTGAAATAGAGTCTAGTATTTGTTGCGACCAACAGCATATATTGCTGGGTGCCTTTCAGATGTGGGGCTCATCTTTCCTGGCATTTCCCCTTTGGGGTGAGACATCTGGGGTTTGAAGTCAGGAGAATATCTGGAGCAGGTCTAGATTAGGAATGGCCGACTCATGCTTGAGAAGAACAAAGCAGTGACAATGGAATACGTTCCTGCCTTTCCCATTATTCATACATTTATTTGAGAGCCAGTTTGGTCCAGGGGTTAAGGCACCAGGCTGGAAACTAGGAGACAGTGAGTTCTAGTTCTGTCTTACACATGAAAGTCACCTGGGTGACTTTAGGTCAATTACTAGGAAATAGGGCGTTCTAGTCCAGCCATTGGCAAAAGTGGGCTGGGTGACTTTGGGCCAATCACTAGGAGACAGTGAGTTCTAGTTTTGCTCTAGGCAGGAAAGTGGGATGGATGACTTTGGGCCAATCACTAGGAGGCAATGAATTCTAGTTCTGTATTACACATGAAAGTTCCCTCAGTGACTTTTAGGACAATTACCAGGAGACTGAGTTCTAGTCCTTCCTTAGACAGGAAATTGGGTTGGGTGACTTTGGGCCAATCACTAGGAGATAGTGAGTTCTAGTCCTGCCTTAGGTAGAAAAGTAGGCTGGGTGACTTTGGCCCTGTTCTTCTTTTATACCTCCTTAAGTTTATAAAAATAATAAAAGTCATATATACATAAAATGATTGGATTTATAGAGTTGTCCATCTCACATTGATTGAAAGACTTTCTTGCACAAGTGCAAATGAATTGTTACTCCCAACAAAATAATTCGTGGATTCTACCTCATCATGCAGCCCGATGCAAATTAATTGTTTCATCACCCAAGGAACAAGCAACCGTTGGCTTCCTTGGGGACAAAAATGATGGTTTATTTTCTCCCCCATTCCTTTCAAACTTTTATTTATTTTTGCATGCCAAAATCCAAATCACCTCCAAGGCTATTTGGTTCCTCCTTGATGCTCCTCCTCCCCCTCTTCTTCCTTCCTCCTTCCTCCTCCTCCTTTCCTTTTCTTTCTTCTGCCTCTTCCTTCCTCCTCTTCTTCCTCCCCCTCCTCTTCTTTCCTCCTCCTCCTCTTCCTCCCTTCCTTTCTTTCTTTCTTCCTTCCTCCTTCTTCCTCCCCTCTCCTCCTCTTCTTCTCCTTCTCCTTCTTCTTCTCCTCCTCCTCCTCCTCCTCTTCCTCCTCCTCTTCTTCCTCCCCCTCCTCTTCTTTCCTCCTCCTCCTCTTCCTCCCTTCCTTTCTTGCTTTCTCCCTTCCTCCTTCTTCCTCCCCTCTCCTCCTCCTCCTCTTCTTCTTCTTCTTCTTCTTTCTTCTTCTTCTTCTTCTTCTTCTTCTTCTTCTTCTTCTTCTTC
>BHFT01023366.1:0-25021 GCA_004320025.1 Laticauda laticaudata
GGATAACAATGGATGTAACATTTTTCTCTTCCGTTGTGTCCTTTTTGCATCCGTTGGGCAGTGTGACATGGCCTTAAGTTAGTGACACAAGTGCAGTTAGTAAGTGTTAAGTCAGTGGTGCAGATTTGATTGTTAAGCGAATCTGGGCTTTCTCCTTGACTTTTGCTTGGCAGAAGGTTGCAAAAAGGAGATCAAATCTCTCTCTCTCCCTCTCTCCCTTTCTCTCTCTCTCTCTCTCTCTCTCACACACACACACACACACACACATGGAATGCTGCAGCCATCGTAAATATGAACTAGCAGCCAAGGGTCTGAATTTTGATCATGCGGATGCTGCAATAGTCGTAAGTGGAAAAACGGTCGTAAGTCACTTTTTTGGTGCCATTGTAACTTCAAACAGTCGCTAAATGAACTGCCGTAAGTCAAGCGCTACCTGTACTAGGTTGGGCTGCCTCTGTAACAAGTTGTCATGCCCTTATTGGAGTCTGATTCTGAGCGGGAGATTGACAGGGAGTGGGAGTGTGGCTCCGGTGGCTGCAGAAGAAACAGGGGAAGGGCACAGTCTGGCTGGGCATTCAGAGGAAGATCTAGGGCCATCCCCTCTTCATCCTAGGCCACACAGGGAAGAATGGAGAAGGGAGCAATGTGACTTATGGGAGAGAAAAGGCCCTGATCCCTTTCATTAGTTGCAGCTGGGAGATCAGGATTTAAGAAGGGCGTTTGCACACAGCACCTTGCTGGAAGCAAAGCGTACATTATCTTTGTTGAGGCTTATCTGGGTTTGGTGTCCTCCCAACTGTGGGTGCTGCATTATCTTTTGGAAGTCTGCAATTTATCATCCTGGCCTGTCGTGTTAATGAATGTGGTTTGTGTTGGTTTTTTTAATTTCTAATTATCTTTATTTTGGGCTCAGACTGCATTTCTTTCCTTTATAGACTGTTCTTGGAAGAGTTTGATCTCCAGCTGAGGATAACTGGACATTGGGGGCCAAGTTGGAAGTATTAAAGGGAATTTATCTATTTTTGTGACTTTGTTATTTTTGTGTCATGCCTGGGGTCATCACACAAATATTGTAAAAAGCTAAGGCTGAATAAGCACATCTTTTCAAAACTTCCACACAGGATAGTTACTCACGGATATGTCTTAGATAACCCACCCCGTTGCCCAAAACATACCGTATGGTTCTTGAAAGAGAGAAGAAATCAGCTGAAAAACAAAAGGTCAGCCTGTGATTGATATCCACAATTCATTAGAGAGAAGGAAGCTCTTCTTAGCTGTTCTGAAAAGGAGAACAAATTCCTCATTAATCTCTCAGACTGTCACCCCATCCCCCAAGTGCATCCCAAAGTTGTAGCAACTAATTGATACACAGGCATCTTGATATAAGAGACATGTTTCTTGGTTAAGCCATAGAACAGACAGATGCAACGTCAATCCATCAGAGTAGAGCTGGAAAGGACCTTGGAGGTCTTCTAGTCTCCCCCTGCTCAAACAAGAGACCTGATAACATTCCAGTGTCAACTTGTAAAACATTCCTATCAGTGGTGGGATTCAAAAACTTTTACTACTGGTTCTGTGGGTGTGGCTTGGTGGGTGTGGCCATGTGACTGGGTGGGCATGGCTTTTTTTGCATCCCCCACCTGTTTTTGTGAGCTTCCTAGGCTCAGAGAAGCCTCTGGGGGTCGTTTTTGCTCCCCTAAGGCTCCTCTGGGGGTCTGGAAGGCAAAAAAATGGAGGGGGGACTGAGCTCCTCCATCCATTTTTTGCCTTTCTGGGCCTCAGCAAGGGGAATCCCGGCACAGCTGATCTACGGACAGCTGATTGTCGGGAGGGGAAAAAAGAAAGAAATACCTTAGGCGAATGTCAGGCAGGTGGGTGGGGTGAGCAAGCACTGGGCGGGAGGGTGACCGGATGGGGGACATGGCCAGCAAGAACTTACTATCGATTTGGTGACCCATGCCGGGTTCGCCCGATCCGGTGTGAACTGGCTGAATACCGCCACTGATTCCTATGCTTGTTTCTAAGTTGCCATAAGAAAGAGGAGGAGAAAAATCCTGAAGGAGCATACAGCAAATGAACTTGGAAGCACATTCCAAGTTTATCTTACAAAGATTGTAACTGAGGCAACTGGGTGTCCTGGCATAAAAATCCTCTATTGGGGAGTGTGAGTGATGACACCCAGCCCATGAACATGATTCATTGGAAAATCTGAATTATGATACACTGAGAGTGTTGGGGGGAAACAGGGTCATAGGTGATTGTAAATTACGTATCTTAGAGTCCGTTTCATACAGGTCATGCCAGAATGTCGCTCCTAATAAATCCTTTGAAGTTTTTTGAAGTTTGGCTTGAGGCTCATGATTTAATTAGGGTGATTGTTGGAATCTTGACATCCAGACAAGGGGCTGTCCAGTCTCTTCTTAAATACATCCAGTGATGGAGCACCCACAACTTCTGAAGGTGAGCTGTTCCAGCAGTTAATTGTCCTCACTGTGGGAAGTTTCTCCTTCATTCCACATTGCGTCGCTCTTTGATTAGATTCCATCCATTGTTTCTTGAACCCCTCTTCTTTGTGGCAGCCTCTTAGATATTGGAAGACTACGATCATGTAACTCCTAGTCCTTGGAAGTCCAACCATCTGCTCAAGCAAAAGATCATTTATCATTTCAGACAAAGGATTGTATCTTCTTGAAAACCTCCAATGATGGAACACCGACAACTTCTGAATACAATGCCCTTCTGCTAATTAATTGTTCTCACTGTCAGGAAATTCCTCCTTAGTTCCAGGTTGCTTCTCTCCTTGATGAGTTTCCACCCATTGCTTCTTGTACTGCCTTCAGGTGCTTTGGAGAATAACTTGACTCCCTCTTCTTTGTGGCAGCTCATCAAATATTGGAAGACTGCTATCATGTCTCCCCTAGTTCTTCTTTTCAATAGACTACCCATGCCCAGTTCTTGCAACTGTTCTTTGTTTTATCCTCCAGGTGCTTTAGAGAATAGGTTGACCCTTTATTCTTTGTGGCAACCCCTCAAATATTGGAATGCTCCTTGGACATAAACTGATAAGCCAGCAGTCTGTTTTAGTTGCCCAAAGGAAGACATGCAATTTTGGATTCCATCCAGAGAAGTACAGTTCCAGGATCGCTGCTTTCTCTACCTTGGCATCTACTCACCTTGGAGATATGAATTACCCACAAATCCATTGGACTTTAAGGAATCAGCAAAAGCGGGTTCTTCTTCCAAGCAGTGTCTATGGAAATTCTTAGTCATCCAGGTCATGTTGTCCCAAAGGTGATTTTTTTTCTAAAGGCAACTAGACTTTGTTTTTCCTTGGAGATGTTTCATTTCTCATCCAAGAAGCTTCTAGAGTTCTGACTGAATGGTGGAGAATGGAAGGATTTATATTCCTTGCAATCATCTGGTTGTTAGCATTCTTCCTCAGGGTTGTTGAGGCCTCTTGGAGGTCTATGTGTGCTCTCAGGATCACCTGAAGAGTGAAAATTGGTGTGCAACCTTCTTGGAACTGTGTTGTGAACAGGAGACAGGTAGTATCTACAGAGAGGGAGGGATACGACACTACATATCCCACACAAGAAAGCTATCTCTTGCTTATAACACAATCTTTTGGGCAGTTCCATACCTATTTTCAATATACAGGTGATTCTGAGGACACAGATAAACCTCCAAACAGCCTCAACAACTCTTAGGAAGATTACTAACAACCAGATGACTGCAAGGAATATAAATCCTTCCATTCTCCACCATTCAGTCAGAATTGAAGAAGTTTCTTGGTTGAGAAGCGAAACGTCTTCAAAGAAAAAAACAAACAGTTGCCTTTTTTAAAAAATCACCTTTGGGATTTCCAGGCACTGTTTACAAACCTGGCACAATGTGGGTGATCTATGAGTCCAGGGAATCTTTGACTTATGACCTCATAACAGAGGCCACCATTCCAGACGCAAGTCAGCTCTAAAGGAGCAAGCAGTTAGAAGTGGATGGAGGGAGGTTTGTACTTTCAGACTTCTGTTAATGTAGCCTTACCAATAAAGTAGATTTTTAATTCATCTGGTCAGGTCTCCTGTCTGGTTCAACTTGGAGGTCTGACATCAAACGTTGATTTTCCTTGCTGTTTCTACTCTGCCATGCTTCCTCCTAATTTTGCTCTTGGGAGCAAAAGAAAAGCGGTTGTTTCTTCCGCATCCATTTTATGCACATCACGCTGTGCACAGCCATCCTAGGAGCAACAGGAAATAAAAATAGTACTTAAAGGATCCCAGTGTGACCTTTCCATACTAAGCCTCTGCACGGATCCTGCTTGGCTCTTCTTCCCAGTTGCACTGCTGCTTGCAATGTTTTGAAAATGCAGCAGGAAATGTAGCAACAGATTTTAACCAACTTCATAAGGTTAGAAATGCCACAGCTACGAACTCTTCCTGGGACACAGAACTAGGGTTTGTTTGTTTATTTATTTGTTTTTTGTTTTTAATGAACAGCACCTTTGTCTTGCTGGGGTTAAGGCACTGGTGGGATTTAAAAATTGTTACTACTGGTACCACTGGTTACTATTCTGGGTGTGGCTTGGTGGGCATGGCTTGATGAGCATGGCTTGGTGGGCATGGCACGAGAAGGATAGTGTAAAATCTCCATTCCCTCCCTGCTCCTGGGGAAGGTTATGTGATGACCCAGAGTGTAACACAAACATAACAAAATCCAAGACATAAATGAATGTCCTTTGATGCCTCCAATTTGGCCACATTGTTCAATAATACTCAGTTGGAGATAAAACATACTCAAAAATAATCTTCCAAATAAAGCAATACAGTCCAAATTTAATGAGCAGATAGAGGTGAAATAAAAAACCAAACAAACTACAATGAAAAAATTTCCACAACGGAGCAGGAGAGTATTCCCCAAATTTAAATAGATAACAAGGCATAGTCTGTTGAAAGGACGCCAACCAAGATAACTTCAGACCAAAATAAAACATGCTTTGTTTCCAGTGTTTGCTAGTATGCAGGTCCAAACTTTTATTCAGTTGTTTCACCTGCAACCCATGAAGAGGATCAAGGCCCTCTCCTCCTGAGGAGACCTTGTCCTTTATCCTCTCCTCCCTGCATGCCCTAGGATTGATAGGGGATGGGACTGGGTCCTCCTCTGACTCCTCAGCCAAGCTCTGCCCTTCTGCAGCCTCCTCCACAATCTCTGGAGTCACACTTCCACACCCTGTTGGCTGTTCCTCCTCTCCCTCAGAGACAGTCTCCACCAGGGGCATGACAGGTTACTGCAAAATCCCCATTCCCTCCCCACCCCACCAACCTGCTTTCCAACTCCGTTCTCCTGTGCAGGGCAACAAAAGAAGACCCAGCCAACCAACTTGGACTGGATGGGAGGCAGAGAAGAGATGAGGGTGGGGCCAGTCAGGGGTGGTATATACCAGTCTCTGAACTACTCAAAATTTCCACTACCGGTTCTGCAGAGCTGGTCAGAACTGATTGAATATCAACTCTGGATTAAGGTTGTTTTATACCATCTAGAGTACCAAACAGCTTCGAGAGCCATAGTGAGGCTTTCTACTGAGTTTCCTATTACAGGTTGGGGATAAAGATTTATTTGAATAAAAGAGAATATTTGTAGCTCAGTATCTATGAAGATTCTCAGTCATCCAGAACATGGCTGTCCCAAAGGTTCTTTTTCCAAAGGCAACTGGCATTTCTTGGATTTTCCTTGAAGATGTTTTGCTTCTCATCCAAAAAGCCTCTTCAAGTTCCCAAATTCAGTTTGGATTCAGTCAGAGCTGAAGAAGCTTCTTGGCATCTTCAAGGAAAAGACAATAAATTCCAATTGGCTTTTGAAAAAGCACCTTGGGACATTTATAGTTCAAGGTTAAATGTGAGTCCTTTGTGCTCTCTGAGCAAGGCTATGTTTTTTGCAGATGTTTTATTCCTCAAACTAGGTAACATTATCAGTGCTAGTCTGATAAAGTTTGGGTAGTGAAAAGTATGTAAGAGAACAACCAAGCTCAGATAGCATCAAGGACCCTCTTATGTCAACCCTGAACTACAAATATTTTTCCTTTACTGGGTCAATAAAATGTCCATAATCTAACCATTCAACTTTCTTTGCATGAATTTCAGGATACTGTGATAGGAAAGTAATCTTACCAAGAGGAGCAGCTAACAATGGTTTCCCACCTTCAGAATATAAGTTATCTCCTCCAAGACAAGGTTAGATCGGACACATGATTCCCTTGAATCAGCTGTGATTTTGGCACATAAGATCCATAGGTGGCCTGGAAAAAAAGAACCAGTAATTTGTTGCTTTCCTGAAGGCCAATGGATTTGGAGGGTGTCCATATCTATGAGGGGAGTAGATGCCACCATTCAATCAGAACTCAAGAAGCTTCTTGGATGAGAAATGAAACATCTTCAAGGAAAAACAAAGTCCAGTTGCCTTTAGAAAAAAATACCTTTGGGACAATAACCATGACCTGGATGACTAGACACTGCCATAGACACTGCCTGGAAAAAGAACCAGGTTTTTGTTGCTTCCTTGAAGGCCAATGGATTTGGAAGGCATCCAGGGATGGGATTCTACCAGTTTGAACCAGTTCTATAGAACTGGTTGTTATGATTCTGTGCAGTTGGAGAACCAGCAAATCGTGCCCCTGACTGGCCCTCCCCTCCCCACCCAGTCAGTCCGTATCGTGCATGCGCAAAATTGCATGCATGCCCGACATCACTGTCTGCATTCTTCTTTGCCCAGTCACTCCTTAAGGATTTCTTTCTTTTTCTCCCCTCCCAACGATCAGCTGTTCCTATGATCAGCTGTTCCTTACTGCTTTGTCCAGGAGTCTTCCCTGAAGCTCAGGAAGACAAAAAATGGACGGTGGGATGCAGCATGACCATGCCCACCTAGCCATGCCCACCTAGCCATGCCCCCCAAACCAGTTGTTACAAAATTTGAATCCCACCCCTGAGGGCATCCATATCTATGAGGGGAGTAGATGCCAGGACAGAGAAAGCAGTGTGTCAACCCTGAAGCTGACCTGACTGAAGCCATCTGGGACAGGGGTAGGATTCAATTTTTTTAACAACTGGTTCTGTGGGCGTGGCTTAGTTGGTGGATGTGGCTTGGTGGTCATGTGACTGGGTGGATGTGGCTTGGTGGTCATGTTATTGGCTGGGTGTGGCTAACTCAATATCACTCACATTAAGGCATGCATCTTCTCGCCTGGCCTCTCATTACTGTGGGGATGCTGCAACAGTTGTAAGTGTGAAAAANTCCACACAAGCAAAGTACCAGCAAAGGAGGGAAAAAAAACTCCAGAGAAGTTCCTGAGACAGGAAGTCTAGTCCTGACAAGAATGTAATAAGGGACTGGAGCTAAAGGATAGGGAGGGGGAATTGAGATTGTTGGGACTCTGTAGCCAAAGCAGAATACTTTCTCTTGGGAATCAAGGACATTCTCACACCTGGTCAGAAGAAAGAGAGGGATGTCACCAGGCAACTAGATGGAGCTGTGATTGGACCATGTGACTGATTGTTTTCAGAAAGGGCAAAAAACTTCCTTACTTTTAATTTGGTGAAAATCACAGGAATCCTCCAGAGCCGATGTGTGCCAATATTGACACCAGATATGTGCCAATACGATATTTCCAATAAACTTATCCTTTGAGGAATCCACCTGCCTCAGAGTTTTGCTTGCTATGGATTTATTATTTGGAACTCTGACACAGTGGTTCTGGAACTGTACTTCTCTGAGTGCAGTCCAAAATTACATGTCTTCTTTTGGGCAACCACAGTAGATTGCTAGCTTATCAGTTTATCTCCAGTGAGCATAAGTCGTTGAAGGATTATCTGTGTCCTTGGGTCACCTGAATAGTGCAAATGGATATGGAATTCTTCTTGGAACTGCTGAAAGGTTTGTGTTGTAAACAGGACATAGGCGGTGTTGTATCCCTCCCCCCTCTATTGATACCACCTATCTCCTGTTTATAACACAATCCTTTCAGCAGTTCCAAGAAGGCTCCATATCCATTTGCACTATTCAGGTGACCCTGAGAGCACAGAGGGAGAAAGAGGGAAAAAGAGAGATGAGAGGGAGAAAGAGAGAGAAAAAGAAAAGAGGCAGAGAGAAAGAGAGATAGAGATGAGAGAGAGATGAAGAGAGAGATGAGAAGGAGAAAGAGGGGAAAAGAGGGAGAAAGAGAGATGAGAGGGAAAAAGAGAGAGAGAGAGAGAGAGAGAGAAAGAGACAGAGAGATGAGAGAGAAAGAGAGAGAGAGAGAGATACCAGTTTCCCAGAGAAAAGAAAATACCAGGAGCCACAAAACCTGGGTAGACATGGGTGGGAGCCACCCAGGTTTTGTGGCTTCTGGTGTTTTCTTTTCTGTGGGAAATGGATCCAAATGGCTCTCTGAGTGTTTAGGGTTGCAAACCCCTGGTCTACTGCCTCCCATCTAAGAAATAGAACATGCCATATGTACGAGAAAAGGACTCTCTCTTCTTCAATTTGCAAGCCATCGGTGAGCTCGGATCCTCCTTCCTGCTGTAAGATGATCTTTATCTACAAAAAATATCTACAGGCTATTCACCTCTCTCAGGAGAAAGTCCCAACGTGTGAATTTAATGAGGCAACTTGTCCAATCAAGCTCATTTGTCAATGAATAATAATAATTTTTAAAAACCAGTCATCTGAGCCCCATCTTATACTGCAGGTATAAAACTGTCAAGACATGGAACTTATGGATGGCACCCCAAGGTTGGAAATACTTCGGAATATTTATAGGGTTGTCTAACTGGGTCTGGGGAGGAAAATAAATTCTGCAAGAACTCCATCTGGGTTATGGAGGCCTGGAAGCCATGTTCTCTGGATAGAGAGCCAAGGATGATACATGCACATGGATGTTAACACTCAAAGGCTTTCATGAATCCCAAAAGTCAAGTCTTCCATGAGATCCAACTTAGAGGTGGTATTCAGCAGATACTGACCAGTTCTGGAGAACCAGTAGTGGAAATTTTGAGTAGTTCAGAGAACTGGCAAATGTGACCTCTGACTGGCCCTGCCCCAGCTGATCAGCTGGGTCTTCTTTGGTTGCCCTGCATAGGAGAACGGAGCTGGAAAGCAGGTTAGTGAGGTGGGAAGGGAATGGGGATTTTACAGTAACATTCCCCTGCCATGCCTACCAAGTCATGCCACACCCACAGAACTGGTAGTAAAAAAAATTGAATCCCACCACTGATGCTACTGGCATAATGACTCATTTAGACTATGCTATACAATTTAATAGTCTAAATTGTCACCATAATGGATTCTGGCCTTTGAGAAAAGTTGGAGATTTTATCTTTCCATTGGAAGGACCTGGTGGAAAAACAAATCACCTAATCTCTCCGCCGACCATACATGGTGGAGAAGGTTGAAAGACTGTGTGTGATCAGCTCTAAGCAGGAGGGTCAAGCAGAAGGAAGAGTTTGCTTCTCTTTCTCTCCATTCCTTCTGAGAGATGCAGTGGCTCAGTGGCTTAATAGCAATAGCACTTATATATTGCTTTATAGTGCTTTACAGCCCTCTTTAAGTGTTTTTACCAAGTCAGCCTATTACCTTCAATAATCTGGATTGTCATTTTACCGACCTTGGAAGGATGGAAGGCTGAGTCAATCTTGAGCTTGGTGAGAATCAAACTGCCAAATTTCAGGCAGCTGACAGTCGGCAGAAGTAGCCTGCATTACTGCACTTTAACCACTGCACTACCATAGCTCATAATAATGCTGGAGACTCCAGCGATTTAAATCCTAGCGCCATATGGTAGGATGTGTTCCCATCATTTGCCTCAGCTTCTGTCCATCTAGTAGTTAAAAGCATGTTATGTGCAAATAGATAAATAGGTACCACTTTGGTGGAAAAATGAGCCGGCACTTTGTGTTGATGGTCAGAACCCTGCCAGTGCTGGACCTTTTTGGATGTGTTGCCTATTTACAAGGCGGGTTTGGTGAGGGGAGAGGGCCCCAGATGATGCTTCAGGAGTGCCTTTCATCTTTCTTTGTGGTGTGGAGCTAGCTTGCCCCCTTGGTGCACCTTGGAAAGTGTGTGAGTGTGTACCAAATGGTCTAGCAGTCTTAGGCAACCAAACTACTACTCTGTGTTAGCACTGTTGTTGTGATGACCCAAGGCAAGGCACAGAGGCATCACAGTCAGCTGATAGTTCAAACCACCCCTTTATTGCTCCAACTTTCCCCCAAATGCTCCCATGTTTATGGCAAGTCCCAGAGCAAAGTGATCTCTCACACACAGATACATCTCCAGCACAACGTTGTGAGCACAACAACTGCAAAGCAATAAATCCATCAAGGCAAGGGAATAAGTCAATGAGTCCATGAAGCAAAGGGACAAGGCAATTAATCCAAGAAGCCAGAAAGAAAACAAGAAGTCCAAGTAACTCCAAACATCAGCAATGGCACACAATAGTTCAGTAATTTAGCATTTGCCCCTGACAAATGCCCCTCCCCACAGCATCTCCTAAAAACTCAGACCCCAGGTGTGCCTTGTGAAGAGGAGCAGGGTGCTCTCCTCCTGAGTTGTTGGGTCAGCTTGCACTGTTCCTGACTTCTCTCTATTCTCCATACTTGGGGATCAGGAGGGGATGATCTTTTCTCATTGCCTAAGCTCTGTCACTCCCCATATTCCCTACTTGCCCTGTCTTGATCATCCTGCCCCATGTTCCTCTCTGCCTACAAGCTGTCCCAATCCTGAAAGGCCCTGGTCTAACTCAGCCTGCTCTTCCCCACATTCCTCCAAAGCCAATTCAGCTGCTCCCTCGATCTCCATCGGCTCCAGCTTTGGCTCATCTTCCTTCTCAGGCTCAGACCAGGAGCATGACAGTTGTCTCCCAGCTAATGTAACATCACCATATGCTAAATAAACAAATCATTCCTTCCTTCTTCCTGCCATTGGAGCTCCTCAGGGGTGTGATTTAACCAGTGTAACAATTGGTTCAGTGAACACATGCTTTTCACTCACTTGCGCACTTCACACGTGTGTGGACCAAATGGACACTTCACGTGAGCGCAGAGCATTTGCTGCTGACCTACTCCTGAAATCCCTGTGTGTTAAACAGCTGATGCGTGGCAACCCACTGTGCTGTGTGAATCAGCTGAGCTTGAAAACCAGGATATAAAGTACAGACTAGACCCAGGGCAGGTGGGTAGGCCCAACAGCTGATCATCAGAGTGAGCCGGATCACTCCCAGCTGATCATCAAAGCTACCGGTTCTCCCAAACCAGGCTGAACCAGTAGAATCCCACTCCTGCAGCTCCTCTAGTCACATTATAGAAAGGAGAAAAGGAAGAAGAAAGGATTCCAAAAATCCAAAAATCTTTGATGATGGACAAGTTACATGGAGCCAATAGAAGGATGAGAGAGGGAAAGATGGCCATGTAATCTTCTCCAATTTCCCATTCATCCCTGAAGAACTCAAGTCTGAAGAATGCCACCATCTCACAGCTGCGTTGACTGCAGTCATTCCACACTCTATACCAATCAACGTTTCTCCTAAACATCCACGGGGGTGGGAGGATAATTATACACAGTTTCTTTTCCATCCAACTGAACAAGAGTAATTTTTTTAAATGGACACAGCTAATGGCCTCCACCAATGACCTCCACCGATGAATGCATGCCAAAGAGTTGCCTGCAATTGAACAACTTCTATATTTAATAATCTCGATTAATTGGCGGAAGCAGTTGTGTGTCCATGCTGTGAAGGGTGGTTATGAAAAATTAATTGGCAAGTCTACCCTGTTCTAAACTATATTAGCAAAGTCAGATGGTGAACTCTCTGGTGGTAAGAACAGGTGCGACTGTAATGGTAACTCTATCAAGGTTCTGCAGTGCTTGTAGAATGTTTGTTTCTCATTTTACCTTCATTATATTCCTTTTTCATTTTAAGATATGAGTGATGCAAAGAGCCATGGAAAGATACATGCTCAGCATTGTAAGACAAGATAGAAAGACCTGAATGTGAACTTAGAGAGCAAACCACAGTATAGGATGTGATTAAGTGAGGCCACTTGGAGGTTTAACTTTGTCACCTGAGTAATGCAGATGGGTGTGGAGTGGCTTCAATGACTCCCTGAAAGAACACAAATGACCAGCTGTCTGCAAGGAGTATCAATCCTTCCATTCCCCACCACCCAGTCAGAGTTGAAGAAGCTTCTTGGAGGAGAAGTGAAACACCTTCAAAGAAAAACCAGAAAGACCAGTTGCCTCTTGAAGAAACACCTTTGGGACAATCATGACTTGGAGGCAGTGGTGGGATTCAAAAAAAATTCCTACTGGTTCTGTGGACGTGGCTTAGTGGGCGTGATGTGGCTTGGTGGGCGTGGCAGAAGAAGGAAACTGCAAAATCCCCATTCCCTCCATACCCCACTAACCTGCTTTCCAGCTCCATTCCCCTGTGCAGGACAACCAAAGAAGACCCAGCCAATAAGCTGGGACTCGGGAGACAGAGAATAGATGGGGGTATTTGCCAGTTCTCCAAACTACTCAAAATTTCTACGACCGGTTCTGTAGACCCCGGTCAGAACCGGATGAGTAACATTTCCGCCTAGAGGACTGAGAATCTCCATAGACATTCAACTAATATGGTGTCTTTAGAGAGAGTGAGTTGTCTGTTGAGGAAGAATCTGTACCACTAAACATATAAAAGCTCTTGCACAATGATAGAGAAGCTGAACAGCAGGAAAACCCGTCCATCTTCATAATAACTTGCCCTTTCCTCAACACAAGCCACACATCTGGATGATGGATGTTTTCTTATGTGATCCCCTAACAGTCTCCGTAGAGCTACCTGGCACAAAGCAGGAATGGCAAAACTCATAAAATGTCTTCATCCCTTTATTCTGTTAGAAAATAACAGTAGAAAATCAAATCAAGCCATTCCAAAAATACATGTGAGCTGTAGATTTATTTTTTTTTTGCTGTCTATCTGCCAATGGTTTTTATTTCTTTCTTTTGCACTATGCATAGATTCCATGGAGAAGGAAGGGAAGGGAAGGGAAGGGAAAGAAAAGGAAAGGGAGGAAGGAAGGAAGGAAAGGAGGAAGAGGGAGGAGATAGAAAGAAAAGGTACAAGGAAAGGAAGAAGGGAGGAAGGAAAGGAGGAAAAGAGGGAGGAAATGGAAAGGAAAGGAAAAAAGAGAGGAAGGAAAGGAGGAAAAGAGGGGCGAAAGGAGAAAGAGAGAGAGGAAAGGGAAAGAAAGGAAAAAGGAATGAAGGGAAGAAGAGAGGAAAGGAGGAAGAGAGGGAGGAAAGGGAAAGGAAAGGGAGAAGGAAAGGAAGAAAGGAGGAAGGAAAGAAGGAAAAGAGGGAGGAAAGGAGGAAGAGAGAGAGGAAAGGGAAAGGAAAGGAAGAAGGAAAGGAGGGAGGAAAGGAGGAAAAGGGGGAGGAAAGGAGGAAGAGAGGGAGGAAAGGGAAAAGATAAAAGAAAGGACGAAGGGAGGGAGGAAAATTTTCTGTTGTGTGTGTGAAATTAAGAGAAAGTATATAATGCCTAGTTTTTAACTGCATTTTTATCAGACATTTGTGAAAAGAAAGATAGACAAAATAAAAATAAAACAACTAAACAGAGAACATGCAAACATGACTTGTTAACCATCCCCTGTATAACACCAGCAGGTTGGGCCTGTTATAAAAGGCCTGCCATTTAGACACATCATCACAGCAATGGGAATCTTCCCTCATAGTGGAGCTGAGTTCTGCTTTACAGACTTCTAGTTTCTCATTTTACTCTCTTAAGGCCCTGTCCTGCTGCACCAATGAATGCAAAGAGGATGTAAAACGTTAAAAAAAGCTTGCCATCCACTGGAAAACGCTATGCATCCGTTGTGTACTCATTGCAATACATGTTCATAGCTCTATCTGTCAAGCATCCGTCCACTGCATTTCATCCGCGCAAGAAGTTTTGAGCTGCACAAAACTTTGTGAACGGATGAACTTTCCGCCATGTACGATGTACATCCATGACATAAAACAGGCAACAAATGTTCTATGTCCGTTATCATCTGTTTAAACGTCCGCTGAATCCTCTCTGCATCCTCTGGCCATCCCCTCACACTCACATCCGCTGCAGCTGAAAAATGGAAAGAGGAGGAGAAACAAAAGGTACACGGAACGTCACACAGTGTTGAGTAGCACGGAAATAGAAAGGATGAAGCGGATGCATCTGTATATAAAGGATTAAAACGGACCAAAACGTTTGTATCTGGATGTATCTCATATATTTAGGATGTCTGAGTATGTCCAGAGTATGTAGAAGGACACCTAGCGGAAAAACCGATATTTCTATAAAAGGGGAGAAAATCATCTGGATCTCAGTATGAGTCCAGCAGCCATGGTATACAGACCTCTTCACCTTGGTCTTGGTCTTCCACATCATCCATTGTTCTCCACCATGGATCATGACACAATCCATATGTAGCTGTGATCATTCATCACAGAACCAAGCCCTGTTCAGACTGTTTCACCTTTTATACCCAAAGAGAAGAGGAGAGGTACAAGAGCTGTGTGGTCCAAAGATGGATCGTGAGAAGAATGGAGTTTGAACTGTATGACCAGCTGATGGTGGAGCTGAGGAATGAAGGACCCTCATGCATTCCATCACTTCATGAGGATGCCACCAGCCATGTTTGAAAAAAATTGTAGAGAGTCTGAGACCCAGGTTGCGCACGCGAGCACCACTTCATCCCAACTGGACCCTGGACTGAAGAGTGAGACTATGCGCCACTTGGCCTCTGGAACCATATACAAGAAACATACAGTATGCCTGGAGGGTGCCACACAACACCATCAGCAAAGTGGTCAGAGAAGTGAACAGGCATCATCAAAGAATACGTGGAGGAGCTCCTAAAGTGTACAACCATGAAGAAGGCTGGAGGAAACTTGCAGAACAGTGGTATAGAGGTGGAACTTCCCCACACCATTGAGCATAGATGGGAAGCACGTGGCCTGGCAACCAGCTCCAGCCAACTCAGTGTCTTAAGCAAAGAATACCTTTATTAACTTTCTTAGGTAACCTTTATGACTTTATTAAACAAGCAAAATGATCCAAGTAAACTGAATTAAGTGTGTTAAGCAAAGATAACCTTTATTAACTGTCTTAAGTAAACTGTATGACCTTTATTAAAAAAGCAAAATGAACCAAGTTAGTGTCTTAGCAAAGATAAAGTGAACAAGTAACAATTTCAGTCTCTGCACTATTCTCAGTCACTGTGAGTCATGTCCTGGTCTCAGCTGTTAAGCGGGCAGGGACTGTGGAGGTGGCTGTGGCTTGAGTGCTGGTCTGAGGCGCCATTGGCGTGCTAGGCCCCAAGAGTACAACAGGGGATGGTCTGTTGGGAAGCTATCCGAGAGCTGACTCAGTCCACAAGGTTGGGAGGCTCTTCATCAAGTACCTGGGATGTCAAACACAAGACTGATGACAGATTGTCCATTGACGGCTTGGCTGTGGGGTGGAGGAAGGAGGAGTGTAGTGGGGCTGTCTGGTCTGCAGCTGGGTGAGGTGTCTGTGGCGTGAGATGAACCTGGGCCTGGACTGGGAAGTTCTGCTTCTGCTGTGGGATCCTGGTAGTCGTTGCCTTGGTAGGTGAGGGCTGTTGAAAGCCGTGGAAGCGCTGTGACATCACCTGGGGTGGGAGGAGCAGACCTGGACTGGGTTGGAGCAGGTTTCAGCTGGGCCTTGAGGGTTGTGCAGAGTGCTTGAGATCTTTTCTTTCATCACCTGGTACTGGACCTTGGCAGTATCCCTCAGGGTGTGGCTCACGTAGGTGATAAAAGTGTGGCGGCTGGAGGATCCTTTGTCCAAGTGAACCAGCTAGAGAGAGCAGTTCTGTGCTGGTCTTCATTGTGTCCTGATCTCCCACAGGACAGTGTGGTCTGGCCCTCCAGTCTGCCTCTAAGCCTGCATCCTGTGGAGCTGGGTGGGGGTCGTTGGTCTCTGTGGTGCTGCTTCTTCCTCCATTTGTGACAGCAGGGCGTCATCCTCCAAGTCCTCCGGCATGGTGAGTGCAGCTGTCTGGGGGGTCTCTGCCATGGGGCCCTCTGAAGACACCTGCCTGGACAGGGCAGCTGACTCCTGCTGGAAGAGGACTGGCTGTCTGAGGGAGAGGGGTCTCAGAGGGGCTGCTTCCTCGGTGGCGGACCTCACCCTCCAGGAAGCTGCACTTGCCATGACAAACATCTCCCAGTCAGTGAGCTTGACAGTGGCCTGCCCAGATTTTTTGAGGTGTAGCTTGCCATACCAGGTGTGCATGTGCTTCCACCATCCAGGAGTACATCTACAGTGTAGCCCAGGCTCTCTGCCTTGTCTCTCCAAGCTGCCTGCTTCTTCTTGGTGTCGCGATAGAGTCTGTGGCCCTTTCTCCAGAGGTACTCGTTCACCTCAGCCATTCCAGCACCTCCTCCTCAGCTCTCGGAAACGGTGTACTGTTTCCTCTCTCCCTTATCTTTCTTTTGCCTCTTTCTCTCTGGCAGGGCTTTCAGCAGCAGGGCCTTCAGGGCTTGAGCAGCAGGGCCTTCAGCAAGCAGTGCTTTCAGGGTCCTTGGGGCTGGTCGCACCAATGGCAGTAAAGCAGTAGCAGCAGCACGGCAGCACCAGCAGCACGCAGCAGCACAGCAGCACCAGCAGCACCAAGCATCAGAGTCAGGCCAGGGGTGGATGGTGGTTCTGCCTTCTTGCAGGGCTGGCACGAGTAGGCACCGGGCTTTCCTCTTCTTCCTGACGTACGAACTATGGTGTTCTTTGAAGATGTGTGTGGCAGCACGTCTTTCCCCTGAATGCTGACCGCGTGCGAGCTGCATCCTTTTATCCACAGAGTCTGACGCAATTCATACTCCCTGCGCGCAGTTTTTGGGGGAAAAATTGCCCCCCCCCTTTGCCAAATCCGATTATACCAGTTTCCCGCCCTTATGCCAAATCCGCTTGCTTCTATAGGCGTTCCGTGATCATCCGCGTCATCCGCTATCATCTGCCCCTTTCGCTATGCATCTTGCTTTTCACCTCCCCCGGAAGCCCTTCGGAGGTGTCATCCGCTTCCATCTGCTGTCATCCGCTAGGCTTCCTATGAACATCTGCTTAACATCCCCGCTACGTACTGTCCCCGTCCATTCTTTTCTTTTCTTTTCTGTTCTGTTTACGCAAATTTTTGCCACTTTTGGGAGTGGATGACAACGGATGGAGCCACCTCCAAAATTTTGCTCGTCTGCTGTGTCCTTTATGCATACGTTTTGCATCCGTCGGCCAGTGGGACCTAGCCTTTCCTGTATAGAGGATGTTGCATTGGTCTACCAATGTAATAGTATGTGCAAATAATCTTGGGAGACAGAGCGAGGAGATGCAACCAATAGGGAATAATCAGATAAAAGACCAGTAGACTGCAAGACCAGCAGTAGGAATGTGGTGGTGTCAAGATGCTCAGAAGGGAATTTCCCTAGTTCTGGTTGAGAGGAGGAGATTGGTACATTCAAGAGTGCAAGATTCTGTTAATGTAACCTTACAATAAAGTAGGATTAGCTCATCTGTTCATATTTCATATCTGGTCCACCTCGGATGGCTGACAGAATGGGTAGAGAGTTCCACCAATCTTGCCACTGAGAAGATGTGATCGAAGCAACCATATAAGTAGCCACTGAGGCTATTCCAAAACCTGAGTGTCAAAATGTTTTTTGAGTTGACACTGAGAAGCAAACTTATGGTTGATCATCCCCACAGATAAGGGGACTGAATGAACTGTTAGGACAGGTGTGTCAAAGTCAATTTCACTGAGGGCCACATCAGAATTGTGTTTGACCTCAGGGGTCCAGGGTGGGTGTGGCTGCGGTAGGTGTGGTCAGGGTAGGCATGACCAGCTTGATGTCACTCATATTGGGGGCACCTGTGATGGCCAAGTGCTAAGGCAGGACTTCCTTCAGACCCTCATTCACTCTCGATGTAATCTCCTTCCTTCCTTCCTTCCTTCATTCCTTCCTTCCTTCCTTACTTCCTTCTCTTCTCTTCTTTTCTCTTCTTTTTCCTTCTCTTTTCCTTCTCCTTTCTTCTTCCTTCCCCTCTTTTCTTCCTTGCTCTCTTCCTGTCTTTACTTCCTTTTCCTTTGCCTTTCCTCTTTCCCTTTCTCCTTTCTTGTCCCTTCTTGCATGCTCAAATGCAAAAAGGGGAAACATTTCTCCTTTTGTTTGGTTTTTAGTTTAGTTTTGCTCGCCCTCTGTCTACAAAAATGGAGCTCCGGGGATAGGGGCATGTGCGGCTCTCATAAGCTCTATTTACACTGGCCGAGGCACCACAAGTCAGTCCTTAGTTATTTCCAGGGTGGCCCCATGGGCCAGATCTAAACACCTAGTGGGCCGGGTCCAGCCTGTGGACCTTGAGTTTGACACCCTTCACTATAACAAAGGACAGAAGGTTGGTGGAGAAAATAAAAAAGAAGTATATTATCCAGAACAGTGGTGGGCTGCAACTGGTTTCACAACCAGATCTGTGACCGTGTGCACTTCGAAAACACCAATTTGAACCTTTGCAGGGCAACCCTGGTAAGTAGAACAGCTTAGACGCGCGAAATCCACCGTGCCACAGAAATCAGCTGAGCTGAAAAAGACAGAAATGTAGGACAGGATAGGACAGTGGGTGGGTGGACGGGGCCAGCTGATCATCAGAGCAACTGGTTCGCTAGAACCGGTCTGAACTGGCAGCAACTGGTCCAGAAGCAACATCATTAGTTGAGACGAACATACTTTTTGCTGGGGGCATGATGGTTCAGTGGTTAAAGATGCTGAGTTTGTCAGCCCGGACAGCCCAGGTTTGAGACCCAAGTGCTATGTCGCAGGGTGAGTTCCCGTTCCTTGCTCCAGCTTCTGCCCACCTAGCAGTTTGAAAGCATGCAAATGCAAGTAGATAAATAGGTACCACTTTGGTGGGAAAATAACAGTGTTCTGTGCACCTTTGAGAAAGAGTCATGCTGGCCACATGATCACAGAAATGCCTTCAGACAATGATGACTCCCTTGGCTAAGAAACAAAGATGAGCACTGTCTCTAGAATTAGACACAACTGGATGGGGAAAGCTTTACCTTTATATTTTGCTTAAATAATCGCTTTGGCTGGAAGAAAGGTTTATTTTGACCACAAATACCCATATCAAGGAATATGTTGTACACAGTTCTTTTTCTAAGGGAGCTTGGCATAGGAGGAAGTTCTTGTTCTTTCTTCTTTACAACTTGCAAAAGAAAAAAAACAAAGAAAGGAAAGGGGAAAAAATGGAAATCTCTGGTGAGCATCATCTATCCAGAGTTCCATCTTCCTCTTTATCGCCAGTTTATGCAGCAAACCAAGGCATCATAAATACTTTGGGGAATGTTAAATGACCACGATTATGGCCCACTTAGGAAGCAATAATTAATTATCTGTCTAACAAATCAAACTGTTGGCAAATCAGGAAGCAAAACTGCCATTGGACCATATGGGCTTGAGAAATAGCACTGGAAAAATGATAATGGTGGGCCATTGTGAAGCAAATGGGGTATGAGCTGCAGAATGCAATGAGGTTAAGTATATATACAAAATTCCTCCCTCTCTTTCTTTCTCTCGCTCTTTTTCTCTCCTTTTCTCTTCCTCTCTTTTTTCTCTCTCTTTCTCTCTCTCTTTCTCTCCCTTTCTTTATCTCCCTCTCTCTCTTTCTCTCTTTTTTCCTGTTTTTTCTCTCATTTTCTTCCTCACTTCCTCTCTTTCTCTTTCTCTCCCTCTCCCTTTCTCACTTGTTCTCTCTCTTTCTCTCCCTCACTTTCTCTCTCTTTCTCTCTCTTTTTCTCTCCTCTCTTTCTCTATCTTTTTTTCTCCCTCACTTTCTTTTTCTCTCTTTTTTCTTTCTCTCCCTTTCTCACTCTTTCTCTCTCTCTTTCCCTCACTTTCACTCTCTTTCTCTCTTTCTCTGTCTCTTTTTCTCTCCCTTGCTTTCTTTTTCTCTTTTTTCTTTCTCTCCTCTTTTTCTCTCTATCTCTCTTTCCCTCCTCTTTTTCTTCATCTCTTCCTCTTTCTCTTTCTCTCGCTCACTTTCTCTCTCTTTCTCTCTTTCTCTCTCTCTTTCTCTCTCCTCTCTTTCTCTGTCTCTTTTTCTCTCCCTCACTTTCTTTTTCTCTTTTTTCTTTCTCTCCCTTCTTTCTCTCTCTTTCTCAGTCTCTCTCTCCCTTACTTTCTCTCCCTCCCTCCCTCCCTCCTGCTCTCTCTCTCACACACATGTGCACACATACATACATATACATACACACACACACACACACACACACAGCTTCAGATTGTTTCATACAAATTGTACAGTGGGAGAGGAGCTGACAAGCTCAGTATCTTTAACCACTGAGCCATTGCTCCCCCTTAAAATACAAGTATATATACACGAATGAATAAATTCCCCTAATTTTCTTCTTCTCTGCCTTCCCCGTTCAGAAAAAAAAAGATGGCTGAGTTTCTTCCCAATGACTTAGGAGCGTTGTGAATTCGTCCTTCATCCAACAGATAGCTGGAGAGAAACCCCACAATTGAAAGCTCATGATTAAGGTACTTCACACGTCCAACTGATATGTGGTTCTAGTGATCTCTATGTTTATTATGTATGTCTACTTTCCAAATCTCCACCTCCTCTCCTTTCTCATTGAGCTTGCAACAGTCTGCAGGAGGCCCAAAGCACATTTTTCAAATGAACTAATTTACACACCTCTACTTGTAGAACAACGAAGCCATCCATGTCCTGTCCCAATTTATGGTGAAAAATATATTCCCTGCATCTCGCAAAAGATGCTTTCTTCCCCCTTCCCCTTCTTTGCCCTCTCTTTACCATCAGAATAAAGCCCTTTGAAACCAATTAAGAGTTGACCTACATAGTAATGCAGTTGTTTCCTGGTCTCCACTCTACTTTGTGTCATAGCAAGGATTTTGTGCTTGGCAGGAAATGAACGGGCATGCTCATTGAAGCTTGCATTAAGAGCTTGGGGTTTAACATGCAACGGTCTTTTGTAACAGCTTTAAAACAATCTCTCCTGGCCATGTTTTCCAAGCATATAAGCCTGCTTTAAAAACCCTGGAATAGATGAGGTGCAATCTGCCCCTTCTATCTCAATGGCTTGTCAGCCTCATAATGGTTGTTATGCTGCAAACAACACTTTGCCTGTAGCTCTGTCTCAACATGAAAAAAGGGATTCAGGTGAGAAGGTTTCCCCTTAGAGATGTCTAAGTTGGTCTCCTTCTTCGAAGTGCTGAGATCTACTGATAGTCCTCGATTTATGGTCATGTTTGGAACCAGAACTTCAATTCCTAAAGGCCCGGTCCCACTGCACTTACGGATGCAAAACGATGTAAAACATTAAAAAAAGCTTGCCATCTGTCGGAAAACGTTATGCATCCGTTCCGTGTTGTACTCATTGCAGACATGTTTCATAGCTCTAGCTGTCGAGCATCCGTCCACTGCAATTTCATCTGCACAGAAGGTTTTGAGCTGCACAAAACTTTCGTGAACGGTATGAAACTTTCCCGCCGCGTACGATGTACATCCTGACATTATGGCAACAAACTGTTCTAATGTCCATTATCATCTGGTTAAATGTCCACTGTTACTCCTCTCTTGCATCCTCTTGGGCATTCCTCTCAACTCACATCCGCTGCAGCTGAAAATGGAAAGAGGGAGGAAACAAAAGGTACAAGGAACATCTACACAGCGTTTAGTAGCACGGGAAATAGAAAGGATGTAAGTGAATGCATCTTGTATACAAAAAATTAAATGGAAAAACGTTTTGTATCTGGGGGATGTATCTCGTTATTTAGGGATGTCCTGCAGTAGTCGAGGTATGTAGAAGGACACTAGCGGAACTAACCATTATTTCCTCTAAAAGGGGGAAAAATCATCTGGATCACTGGGATTGCGTGGACCATAACAGTCCACTGTGCTTGCTACTGGAGTTATCTATCCCACAACTATCCTTATCTATCTCACAAGCATTGCAAAGGCTTCACCATTTTTTCAAAGTTTTTACCAAACATTTTATAAGTAAAAAAATGAACCAAGTGTCTAAGCAAGACTATAACCTCATTAACTTTCTTTAGGTAACTTTATGACTTTATTAAATAGCAAAATGAACCAAAGTTAAAGGCTAGTGTCTTAAGCAAGAGATTATTCTTACTTAGACTTTTAAGCAAAAGAGCCACGTAAGTCTTACAAGTACTCTGACAACTCATTTCTGGAAAACAGTTCCAGTCGTCTGGGTAATGTCCTGCTCTCAGCTGTTAAGCGGCGCAGGGACTGTGGAGGGGCTGTTTGGCTTGAGTGCTGCGTCTCGACGGACGCCATTGGGGTCCTTGGCCCCGAGGGTACAACAGGCGGATGGTGTGTTCAGGTAAGCCATCTGAGAGCTGACTCAGTCCATGAGCGTTGAGAACTGTCCCTTCATTAAGGAACTTGAGATGTAGACCCTAATACTGATGAAGATTGTCCGTTTGACGGACTTGGTGGGGTGGAGGAAGGAGGAGTGTACGTGGGGCTGTCTGGTCTGCAGCTGGGTGAGGTGTTTGTGGCGTGAGATGAACCTGGGCTGGACTCGGGACAGTTCTGCTTCTGCTGTGGGAGTCCCTGGTAGTCGTCAGCTTGGTAGCGTGCTCGTTCTCGAGGGCTGGAAGCAGAGGCTGCTGACATCACCTTGGGTGAGGAGCAGACCTGGACTGGGTCGGAGCACGTTGTGCGAGCCTCGGGGCCGTCCTGGCTAGGGTTGTGCAGAGTGCTGTGATTTTTCTGCTTTATCACCTGATACTTTGGCCTCGGCAGGTCCACAAGGTCTGGCTCACGTAAGGTGATGAAGGCTTCTGGTCGAGGATGGTATTGTCGCTGTGGACCTGCTGAGAGAGAAGTTCTTGTGTGGTTCTTGTCATTGTGTCCCTGATCTTTCCTAACAGTCACACTGTGGTCTGGCCCTCCAGTCTGCCTCTTCTGCTGCTTCCTCTGAGCTGGGGGTGGGTTGACCTCTGTGGCTGCTGCTTCTTCCTCATTTGTGACAGGGGATTCCCCAAGTCCGCCGCATTGGGGAGTGCAGCTGTCGGGGGGGTGGTGTCCTCTGCCGTAGGGGCCTCTGAGACACCTGCCTGGACAGGCTCGCTTCTCCTGGCTGGAAGAGGACGCGGCCTCTCTGTGGGATGTCTGAGGGGAGGGGGTTCTCAGAGGGGGCTGCTCTCTGTGGCAGTCTCACTCTCCAGGAAACTGCACTTGGCCATGACATATATCTCCCAGTCGTGAAGGCTTTGACAGCAGCCCTTGCCGGATTTCTTGAGGTGTAGCTTCCCGTACCAGGAGTGCATGTGCTGTCCACCATCCAAGGAGTACTTCTTGGCAGTGTACCCAGCTCTCTGCCTTGTTCTCTCCAAGCTCCTTGCTTCTCTTGGTGTCGCCGATACGGTCTGTGGCCCTTTCTCCAGAGGTACTCGTTCTCCCCAGCTTCATCCAGCACTCCTCCTTCCATGCTCCTCGGAAACGGTCTTGTACTGTTTCCTCTCTCCCTTCTCTTCCCTTCCTACCTCTGTGCAGGCGCCTTCAAGACAGCAGGGCCTTTCAGGGGCTTGAGCAGCAGGGGCCTTCAGGGGTTTGACAGCAGGGCCTTCAGGGAGCTTGAGGGCCCTTCACAAGCAGGCGCTTTCAGGGGCTTGAGCAGCAAGGCCTTCAGGGGCTTAAGCAGCAGGGCCTTTCTAGAGCAGGGCTTTGGAGGGCCTTGGCCTGGTCCACCACAGCAGCAGCAGCAGCAGCAGCAGCAGCTTCAGCAGTCAGTGCCAAGGGGTGGGATGCTGGTTCTGGCCTTCTTGCCAGGGCTTCTGGAACGAGTAGGCACGGGCTTTCCTCTTCTTCCCTGGATGACGAACCATGGTGTTTCCTCGCTAATGTATGTGGCAGCACATCTTCCCCTGTAGCTGCTGCTTGCGTGCTTGCATCCTTTATATCCACAGAGCTGATGCAATTCATATCCCACACAGCGCAGTTGAACGCTTTGCATCTGATATACATCCGCACGGCATCCCCTTTGTTTCCTATAGCGTCCGTGATGCATCCGCTTCATCCGCTATGCATCCGCCCCTTCCGAATGGCCCGCTGTTCATCCCTTCGAATCTTCTCCCCCGGAACCCCTTCGGATGTATCATCCACTTTCCCCATCCGCTGTCATCCGCGCTAGGCTTCCTATGAACATTGTTTAACATCCCCGCTACATACTACCCACATCCATTCTTTTTCTGTTTCTTTTCCATTCTGTTTATGCAAATTTTCACCAATTTTTGGAGCGGATGACAATGGATGGAGCCACCCCCGAAATTTTGCTTGTGTGCTGTGTCCTTTATGCATATGTTTTGCGTACGTCGGCCAGTGGGACCGGGCCTTAAGCAATCATTCGGTGAGTCATGCCTGATTTTAGGACCTGGTCATTATGCAAATCATACTGCCCTTAAGCAAGTCCCCATTGATTTTGTTTAGAATTGAACAACAGAGTTGGAAGGGACTTCAGAGGTCTTCTAGTCCAAACTCCTGTTTAGGCAGGAAACCCTGTAGCATTTTAAACAAATATTTATCCAATGTCTTCTTAAAAGCTTCATCGGAAACACCACCCAGGTTGGTTTCAAATGGCGATTCTGTGACCGCCATAAATGCTGATTGCCAAGTGTTGCCAAAATTTTGATCATGTGACCGCAGGGATCCTGCAAGGATTATAAGCATGAGGATCAACCATACGTCACTTTTGTCACTTTTGGCATTCACAATTTTGAATAGTCATTCAAGAAGTCATCTAGCATTGCAAGGACTGATGATGTTACCTGGTCGGGTAATGAAATGTCTGCAAGAAAACAATCAAGCTCAGAGAGCACCAAGGACCCCTGATTTCAACCCTGAGCTACAAATATTATAGAAGAATGGAATGGAATGGAATGGAATGGAATGGAATAGAATAGAATAGAATAGAATAGA
>BHFT01023366.1:25032-39054 GCA_004320025.1 Laticauda laticaudata
GAATAGAATAGAATAGAATAGAATAGAATAGAACAGAAGAGAAGAGAAAAAAGAACAGAATAGAATAGAATGGAGAAGAGAAGAGAAGAGAAGAGAAGAGAAGAGAAGAGAAGAGAAGAGAATGGAACAGAACAGAATAGAATCCCCTTTTAGCCCTGATTATGTTACCCAGTTAGGCAATGAAACATCTGCAAGAAAACAACCCAGATCAGAGAGAACAAAGGACCCTACAGTTCAAACTCTGAGCTAGAAATATTTTCCTTTACCAGAGTTCTTTCTGCTTTGTTTAGTAACAGGTCCAAGAGTTCTCCATTAATGTGTCTCTACTCTTGAATGGGGGAGTAGGGGTTAACATTAAAAAAGGGAATGAATAGAAATGAGGAAATAAAGAGGAGTAAAGACTTGGTTTTGAAATTTGCCAAAGGAAGAAATGCCTGGTGGAATCTGGATGGTGGAATGTCATCCAGGAGGTGATTACATGATTAAAGACAGATTAATGGACAGATTAACCTTAAAAATAAAAGATAAAGAAGACACAGAATACTATTTGATAGGGAATAGATTTTACAAATGGTTAGAGACAAGAGGAAGAAATTAGAGGAAGAAAGAGAATGAATGTGCATTAAAAATAGAGATGGCTTGAACTTCCGGTTTGGGTTTCTTCAATGATAAACCAAAATCCGTGATCATGCATGGTTTCGACCTGTGCTCACCACTGGAGCACCCCAATCCTTTTGATTTGGGGCTGAAGCCACCCCATAGAGGTGGTGAAGAGGGGGGAAATTTCTAGCTGAGTGGAGGGGAGCTGCATCTCTCCTCCTTGGCTGATCTAAGCTCCCTTCCCCGAAGGCGGTTGCAGCGGTGGTCAGAAATGGCCAACTCAAAGAAGAACCCGACTGGATAAGATTGTGCAGGAGGAAGACAAAGAGGAAAGCAGGATACACCAGGATAAAAACAGAGAATATCTAAGCAAGGTACCCTGAATCTAAAAGTACTTAGAGGGATACTTCTGAAAGATTTCTAAGAGGCAAAGGAGAGAGAAAAGGAGGTTAAAAACCCCCTTTTAAAAACCTTTATATTGCTGATTGCAAATGGTATGGAAAGAAATTTATGTTAATCTATTTTGACACTAATAGGCAACTTTAAGCTGAAATTTGAGTGTCAAAAGGAGAATAAAGATTTTTTTAAAAATAAAAAATAAAATAAAATATAAACCATTACTTTAGTGACTGTTCAAAGTTATTACAGCAGTGAAAAAAGTGACTTATGACCATTTTTCACACTTAATGACCATTACAGCATCCCATTGGTCATGTGACCACCTTTCCTGACCTTCTGACCCTAAACAACCACCTTAGTAACTTAGCAACCATGGCGCTTCACTGAACAACTGTATATCAACAAAGGTCATAAAATGGGGCAAAACTCACTTAACAACTGTCTCCCTTAGCAACAGAATTTTGGGGCTCAGTTATGGCCATAAGTGAAGGACTACCTGTAAAAAATAAAACACAATAAACTAGAGACTCAGAAACCCCTTCTGCTTTTCCTTTAGCCTCCATAAAAAAAGCACCTACAGCTTTTATCTTCTCTTCTTAATAACCTTTTATTTTTGTGCTCGTTGGACATCACTGAATTATCAATTACACAACCCGTCTCTTTGCAGTCAGAAAGGCCTCATCACCTGCTATCTTGTTCATATTTCCCCCTTTCAAACTCCCGGTGTAAATTCTTTGACAACATCCATGCTCTGCTCTTATTTTCACATCGCACCTTGCAACTCATTTCCCCTTCCTAATATTCTTTGCAAATGATTCTTTTGACATTCGGGCATGATGAGCCATGAACCCGCATTGTCAACAGCTCTTCCTGCCTCGGTGGCCTTTTTTTTTACCTGCCATTCCCAATTAGGATGTCTTTCAAACTGGGCCAGTTATTCATATTTAGGGGAAAAGAAAAGCAATGGTTATTTTTATTAGAATTGCCACTAATCTGCAGATTGAGAGAGAAAAACAAACATGTTGGGTTTGATGAGAGCCTGGGCGGCTATTTCATAAATGTGCCAACTCATTAAATTGATCCCAAAGGAAGTGAAATAAATATTTGGAGATCCACTCTGGAATTCTGATCACCCTTCATAAGTATATCTGTAATTTTTCCCCCACCTCCCATTTCTAAATAATGCAAGAATCTAACAACAGCTGGCCTTCCTCTAATAAATACAGGTAGTCTTCCTCTGTCAAATCATAAGCTCACTGCTCAGTGGTGTGTTTCAGAATTGTCTACCACTGGTTCAGTGGGCATGGCTTGGTGGGAGCACTTTGCATGTGTGCACACACTTTGCGTGTGCATCAAATACGCACTTTGTACAGGTGCAGAGGCATTCCAACTCACCTCCTGCAAGCCTGCGCTCTCCTGGTCACTTCAACAGCTGCCGTGTGGCACTCTGCTGTGCCACGCAAAGCAGCTGTGCTTCAAAAGCAGGGAATAAAGGTGAGTATTGGAGCCCAAATGGGCAGGTGGGGCCAACAGCAGAGCAGTGGAGAGAACCAGTTTAGTCTCCACTGCTCATGGGTGCTACCGGTTCAGGACAACCGGGCCAAACCAGTAGAATACCACCACTGTCACTGCTACTTTATTTTATTTGTAAAAATAATAAAGTTGGCAGATAGCAATAGCTCTTACACTTATATACCACTCCACAGTGCTTTACAGCCCTCTCTAAGTGGTTTACAGAGTCAGTCTATTGCCTCCAACAATTTTAGGTCCTGATTTTACCCACCTCGGAATGGTGGAAGGCTGAGTCTGCCTTGAGCCTGGTGAGATTTGATCTGCCAAATTGCAGGCAGCTGGCAGTCAGCAGAAGTAGCTTGCACTACTGCACTCTTACCACTGCACCACCGAGGCTCATGATAGATAGATAGATAGATAGATAGATAGATAGATAGATAGATAGATAGATAGATAGATAGATATGATAGAAGGAAGGAATGAATTGATCAGAAGAGAGAGAGAGACGATGAATAGATAGAACAATTAATTTCCAGTGGAACAACTTGCCTGCCCAGAAGTTGGTAAAAAGCTGCCAGTCACTGGAAGTGTTTTAAAAAGATGGTTGGAGCAACACTACTTTATCAGTGATGGTGTAGGTGTTCCTGCCTAACGCAAGGGCGGTTGGACTAGAAGACCTCCAAGGTCACTTCCAATATAATTCTATTCTATTCTAAAAGAAAAAGAGGGAAGAGAAATGAATGATAGAAGAAGATAGATAATAGATAGATAGATAGCACCTAGATAGACTAGATTAATAGATAGAAAGATTAGATCGATAGGATAGATAGAAGATAATGGATCGGATAGATGATAGATAGGCTAGAGAGTTGAGATAATAGATCAGAAGAAAAATGATCGAAGAGGAGAGAGAGAGATGAATGATCAGAAAATAGAATAGATAAAAGCTAATAGGTAGATAGGTGGATAGGTAGGCGTAGGTAGGTAGGATTAAGGCTAGTAGATAGATAGATAGATAGATAGATAGATAGATAGATAGATAGATAGATAGATAGATAGAAGAGATTGATTTGAGTGGATTGGGAAAGAACAAAACTGGATAGAGAGCTACAATCTCACAACCTTTGGTTTTGGTTTTTGAACCCCCACCCCCACCCCCGAAAGCAATTTCACTCTGTCCCTGAATATTTTATTTCTTTTGAAAATCTCCCCACCCAAGTCTCAATGAGAGGCCTTGACGTGCCCTTGAAAGGATTTTAAAAAAACAAAAAAAGGAACAAGAACAAGAAATCTGCTTGCTCTACAAGTGCAGATTCCGCATTCAGCACTGGCATCAATTAGATGCATGAATCACAGCAACAAACAGGGTAATTGAATGCAAAGTATATTATGCTTGCTAGGGCAAAGAGTTCTCCCACGGTTTCCTCCTTAAAAAGAAAAGTTTTGGGATCGTTTAATCCTCGTCCCTTAATTACTACGGCCCGCTTTTCACATGCCTCTTATATGGCACAGAGGGGAAGCCAGGCCAGTGGGTGGCAAGAAGGGGCGAAACTGGTCCAAATGGCTTGTTTTTACATTTTAAACCCTTGTTCTGGCAACGGAGTTAAAAGGTAGGGAAGGAAGAATGTAGAAGCATGCAACGTCCTCTAATTTACACCCCAGTAGGTTAGGCTTCCTTAAATCTTTAAGAGCCAGTTCACACTGTGAACGAAATAAAAAGTTTTAAAAATATGTACTGCAGGAGGAGGGGAGGGAACGTTGCCATGACAGCAGGCCGACCTCAGGATGCTGACAATGGTGGGCTGAAAAATTAGTCAAGCTTCCATGGGGGAGATAATCAAGCTTCATATAAGGAGATGGAGGAAAGAGAGAAACTAGTAAAAACTCATGAATGTTGATCAATGACTCGCCATGACGCGAGGTACAGTCGTGACAGGAAGGTCAAGATTCACAGACTGGGTCATGTCACTGATTTTTTTTTTTTGTGAGGGGATCACTCTTTCATAGATAATTTTATTCCCAGTGTATCAAACTTTTAAAATGGTTCCAGGCCTTGATTTGTCTGAATGCAAATTCAGGTGGTCCTTAACTTTCCACCACCATTGAGCCCAAAATTTTTGTGGTTAAGGGAGACATTTGTTAAGTGGATTTCATGACCCAGTGAGGTAACATCATCAGTGCTAGAAGAGAGGGGAGTTTGCAGAGTGGAGGAGGAGGAGGAGGAGGACCATGGCAATGAAGACGACAACTATGGGGTCCTTGGTACCCTCTGATCTTGGTTGTTTTCTTGCAGACGTTTCATGATGCAACTAGTTAATAACACTGTAGGACAAATAGGCAGAAGAATAGCACAACGGCTTCCATGAACACCAACCCTCCATCAGAAGACAGGATGAAAAAATTTTAATTTCACAATTCATGAACAGATTTAACCATAGTTTCAATGGGGAAAGTGTGAGCATCTTGGATCAAGCCAAATCCCCCCAAACCCGACTTTTTTTCTCCTGTTCTTCAAAAGACGGGTAAGCAAATTTGCTCACAGAGGCTCATTATTTTTGAACTGATGAATGTTAACCTTTCTTTCAAGCCAACTTTATATTCTGCTGAATAACCAGAGCCAACCTTGCTTAGTTTCTGAGTCCAGACAGGCTCAGCCAAATACTGTCGCTTTACAGTTCGGGAATAAGCAAATGTCCCCCAGGTAATAAGAGGGTTCTGGGGATGCCAACTGGGAAAAAAACCACCACAACATAAACTTCTTTATTGCAACTTATCAAGTTTCTTTGGAGCTAAGCTTGAATCCTGGCCACCTTCACAGACACTTCATGTAGCGACAATATGAAAAAACGTTGACCGTTGCATTACTAATTTGTTGGATTTGGAAGCAGGGGTGGGTTGCAGGGGTGGGTTGCAGGGGTTCGGGAGAGCCTCTAGCTAAGATTCCATGCAGTTCAGTGAACCCCCAAATCCCACTCCTGGCTGGCCCCGTTCATCCTGCTCCTCTCCTCCCCAGAGTCCCCACACGGCCTGTTTTGGAGGCCATACAACATGTTATGCTTTCCAATAATTGGGGTGGGTTTCTACCGGTTCTATCCACCTCTGTAGAACCGGTAGCTCGGAAGAGCAGCAGACATAGAACTGGTTCTATGTCTGCTGATGCTTTTGCCCACCTGCCCACCCAGGCTCTTACCTGACCTTTATTTCCTGATTTTTTTTCAACTTCAGCTGCCGTAGGAGGCACAGCTGCAGTTAAAAAGGCAGGAAAAAGGGGCTTTTTGAAAGGCTGCTTCTCTGCACGCAGCATGCTGATGACGATTGAAAGGCACGGCCGGCAGCGTGCAGGGAAGCACATCGTAAATCACCAAACCTCGTAAATGACCAAACTGGTAGTTAACCCTGTCGGATCCCATCCCTGCCAATAACCCAACACCCACACCATAGACACCATCTCCAACCCTCCTCCAGTGATAGTCCATGCTGCCATCCAGGGCTCAGTCCGGCCCCATTCCGGCAGCCACAAAATGCCATCCGGGTTTGTTCTTTCCTTCTCCTCCTTCTCTTCTTCTTCTCTCTCTTTCCTCCTCCTCCTCCTCCATCTTTTTTCTTGAAGTTGAGCTGCAACACATGAATAAACCTGTTGTTCTTCTTCCAATCCCTTGGGTATTTTTTCTAAGCCTTGAAGACATGTCACGAAACTTGAGTGTAAAGAAAAAGTTCCAGTCTCAGCCGGGTGAGTCCTCTCAAAGCAAAGGAGATATTGCAGGAAAATACACACACACACACAAAAAGCAGCAGTCAGGCCGTAGTGCTCCATTTACACTCCAACAGGATGAGTTGGCGTCACTTTCCACGCTTGTCACTTTTCTCTAGAATCCCATCATCGGTGCTAAGAATGGGTACTGTCACATTTTTTGAAATCTTAAAGCTTCAGGCAGGCTTGCAAGCAGCAGGCATACATTTGGTGATAATCATTAAGGCCCAGCAAAGATATTTATAATCTGGGGGAAAATGTGAACACACACACACACACACACACACACACAGAGTAAAATCTTGATTTACTGGATTTTGATGCAATGGGCCATAGGCAAAGAATTCCTGCTGCGTTCTCTGTATGATGCCATCGTACGAAGGATGTGATTTGGGGGATGGCATCACACCGATGATGTAATATGAGCAAAATTGGTGACGTCAGTGTGACAAGGGCATCCCGGAAAGGACATAAACGCCTGCAACGTCTGATTTCATCCCAGGGGTGGGATTCAAATTTCTTAACAACTGGTTCTGTGGGTGTGGCCTAATTTTTGGGTGGGGCTTGGTGGTCATGTGGGTAGCCGGGCGGTTGTCACTTGCTGACTGGGAATGGCTTGGTGGTCACATGACTGGCCAGGTGCAGCTTGTATGTACATATTGTAAATATTTATGTAAATATTGATTTATTTGTATTAAAAAAGAGCAACTTCTACCCAAAATCAAGCAAATCAGGCAGGCATATTGAGTTGCTTGCAGAATCACAGAGTCACTCACAGATCTACCTTTCTGCAATCTGCTGCCTAAGTCTGCACTGAAAAATAGAAGCTTCAGTCCTAAGGAAGGTTCAGCTCTCCTCTCAGGCCACTTCTCCACCCCACAACTCCCTGAATACCTCCCCTGACTGGGCAAAGGCGAAGTAGTACAACAGTGATTTAGATTAGCCAGAAAGCAAGATATATAACAATTTCCTGCTTTCTCGCTAATCTAAATCATGCGGCACAGCTGATAGTCAGAACAGCTGATCATTGGGGGGAAAAAAGAAAAATAGCAACTTACCAAAAATTAGGCAAAGGCACAATGCAGGCAAGTTGGATGGTATGCATGTGAGATAAGGAGTGACTGGGTGGAGTGGGGAAGGTGGGGAGGGGAGGGGAAGTGGCGCAATTTGCCGATTCTCCGAACTGCACAGAATCGTAACAACTGGTTTTATAGCCGGTAGAATCCCACCCCTGACCTGGGTTGAAATGAGGAATTCCTTGGTGCTTTCTGGACTTGTTTGTTTTCTTTCAATGGTTTCGTTATCCAAACCACGTAACATTATTTGGTTCTGCAACCCAACAAGACAGAAATAGACTTCAATGAATAATTAGACCTGCAGAAAAAACAATTGCTACCAACCTGCCTTCCACTGAGGACCTGTATACTGCATGAGTCAAAAAGAGCGCTGTGAAAATACAGTATTTACAGATTCCTCATATCCTGGACATAAATTGTTTCAACTTCAAAATGACATTATAGAGCACTGCACACCAGAACAACTGGACACAAGGACAGTTTTTTTTTTTTCCTGAATGTCATCACTCTGCTAAACAACTAATTCCCACGACACTGTCAATTTTTTACTAAGACTGTATTACTATTATTCTTCTCATCCTTCCTAGTACCTATCTCTTCCCACTTATGACTATAACTGTGTTGCTTGTAGCTTTACTATTTATATTGTTTTATTTGTTCCCTAGTATGATTTGATTGCTTATTAGTAACCAATGACTATCACTAAATGTTGTAATTTATGATTCTTGATGAATGTGTTTTATTTTTTCTTTATGTACACTGAGAGCTTATGCACCAAAGACAAATTCCTTGTGTGCCCAATCACACTTGGCCAATAAAGAATTCTGTCATCAGTGCATTCTCCTTTAAGCACAATGTTATTGATTGATTGATGATTGCTTATGTGCTACCAATGACTTTTAGCAATTACAGAGATGGATTCCCCCTCCCCCAAGATGATTTGTCACTAACCTGGGTCCTTCAGGTCTTTTTCTGACCCAGGCTTAGCAAAACCAAGAAACAGGCTCCTTGTCCAGAAAAACTCCTCTTTATTTAGTTACTGTGAATTCATGGCATTCACACACTGAAAAGTCCCAGCAATAATCCTTCCACGGGTTAATTGCAAGAACAGACCATATCAGTTCTTGGATAGTTGCCAGGCCGAGAGCTTCCAGTTGCAAAGCTGCAAACTAAATACCTAGCAGGGAGTCTCTTTGAGGCACAAACTCTGATAAGCAAATCTTCTATAAGAAATATGAACTAATTGTCTCCTGCAACCACCACTCCCCTTTTGCTTTTATTTATTCTCCAGAGAGGGGTCATTCAGTGTCCACATGTGCCTTTCCTTCTGAGTTGTTCCCCGTTCCTTAATTATTCTGCTCTCCTGACAGCTTTGCGCATGCATGCATCTGGAACAGACTCCAGCCATTCCTCCTCCCACTTATCTCCAACTCCATAGGCAGCTGGGAAATGTTAGATGGCCCTGGCCCCATCTTGTCTCTGATGTAGACCACCTATGAGAGCCTTCCCAGATTCCAGGACTGGCCCTCCCCAACCTCCTCACTGTCCGAGTCTACCACCAGCTCTGCTGGCAGCTGGCAGGCCACAACAGGTCTTCCAACGTTGGACTTGTCACAACCTTAACTGAGTACACTCACCTTCCTGCTGGTTCTCCTTCCCTTCCTTCCATCCTTCCTGCATTAGAGTTTTCTCTAGAGAGCTAGAGTAGGCCTTCGTATCATGTGTCTGAAGTAGGATAATTTCAGTCTGGTCATTGGTGCCTCAAATGAGAACTTGGTTTATTCAGTGATCCAGTTGGCTTGTTTTTGGGCTGTCCATGGGTATTCCCAGGCACCTTCTCCAATAAAATGGTTGAAGTATGTCAGTGTTCTTTTGATCCTGCTTTAACTTTCATTTCCTTGGACTGAGAATACCATGGATTGCAAAATTCTGATCTTTGTAGATACATCACAGAATTTAAATGTTTTCCAAGGCCTTCAGGAACTTACCAGATATTGACTCCTCTTTCCATTGAAGACAAAACTGGTGCAGCTCCAAACATCCCTTCACCTCCACTCAGCAAGATGGATTACATCCGCTTCCTTCCAAATGGGTAGACCGTCAATTCCTGAATTCCCAACAGCATGGAAAGACTTCTTTCATCACCATCATCATCATCATCATTATTCATCACCATTTAATGAGCCCATCAACCCTTGTGGGGTGGAGTCTGGGAAACTGTGATGACAAAAATAAGGTAAATCCCCTTTTATTCCTTCACTTTGCTTCCAAGCTCCAAATAGTCTTGACTGAAGACAAAAAGCAGTTACAAAAAGGAGGAAATGGCATTTAAATTATAAAGAGTAAAAGACAACACAAACCAGGCAAGATAAGGGCTGGAAGACATCCACAGTTATCAAGACATACACTGGGAAAGGTGCCAAACTCAGAGAAGAACCATAAACCAGAGATATTTCCACACTTTGTTTCCAGCACTCGCCTGTACACATGTCTGTCGTCTTATTCAGTTATCACAGCTGCAGCCCATGAAGAGGACCATAGTCCTCTCCTCCTGAGTAGACCCTGTCTCTCCCTTATCCTCTCCACCCCGCATACCATAGGATGGAGAGGGGATGGGCTTGGGACTGCCCAGCTGACCTCTGCCCTTCCCTAGCCTCCTCCACACACAGCCTCCGGAGCCACACTTCCACTCCCTGTCAGCCTTTCCTCCTCTCCCTCAGAGTCAGTCTCCACCAGGGGCATGACAGCAACTGAATGAAGCTAGCAGAGTATTTTAATGGCCGAATGCCCTTCCTGTCACCAATGCGGAGTTTTGTTCAGCAGATATATTCTCCTATCCAGAGAGAGAGAGAAATATCTGCCTCTACCTGGAATCGAACTCACAGCCTCCTCATTGTGAGGCAAGAGCTCCACTTCTAGGCCACCACACCACTCATGGAAAGACTTCTTTCTGTCAAATAAAAATTGGTTCAGTTGAAGTACTTCCTCCCCCCCCCCAATGAGCTGTCTGTCTGCAGATGATTTCCTCTTGCTCTCATCGTTTAACAAAATTAAGGTTGAAGTGCATGTTTGCATTGGAGACAAGCAATTATCTCTTCCCCACTTATTAAGAGAGGATTACAATTGTTGAGCAGCAATATGTATCCACTTTATACAGGTAATTGCATCGGTAATTGCACTGCTCCTATCACACCAGGCCTTCTAACCTGCAACACGTTCATTTGGCAGGTTTAAATGACTGATTGTTTTTGGGGAAAAAAAAAGTAAACAGTCCAGGTTGGGTTTGGAATACGAGTAAACCACAGGTAGGGTTCGACTTAGGGCCACAATCAAGCCCCATATTTCTGTGGCTGGGTGAAACATTTCTTAAGTGAATATTGTCTCCCTTCACGACCTCTCTTACCACTGCTCTTAAGCGAATCACTGCCGTTGTTGATTTACGAACACGGTCATTAAGGGAATCTGATATTCCACTTGTCAGAAGGTCGAAAAGGGAATCACATAATACTTGTTGCAATCATCGTAAATTTGAGTCAGCTGTCAAGCACCTGAATCTGGATGCGGCCACGGTCGTGTGAAAAGTGATAGTTTCAGTGCCATTGTAACTTGTGACGGCCACTAAATGAATTGTTGTAAGTCGAGGAGTACCTGCACAGGATGGAGAACTTGCCGTCCATATCTAGAGATTCTACCCTTTCCTCATCTCTTGGACATCCTTAAGATTGCCCTGCTGAAATTTTGAATATCAGTGGTATAATTCTCCTGAGCTCTTTTATAAATAAAAATAATACAGCATATTAAATACAGGCAGTCTTTGACTTACGACCATACTTAAGCCCAAAACCCATTAAGCGAGAACCATGTCCAATGAGTTTCGCCCCATTTTACGACTTTTCTTGCCACTGTTCTGAAGTGAATCACTGCATAGTTGATAAGTAGCCTGGTTGTTATGTGAATCTGGATTCCCCATTGACTTTGCACATCAAAAGGTCGCAAAAGGGGATCATGTAACCTTGTAATACAGCAATGGTCATAAATAGGAACCAGCATCTGAATTTTGATCTCACGACCATGGGAGAGTTCTGAAAGTTCTGGGTTTTCCTTTCCCAAAAGAGAAATCAAAGATCCATCCCCTGCACCCATCAGTCCATCCCATGGCCCAATCAACTCTTCATCCCAACTGGAGACATCCTCTCAGTCCTTCCCCTCCAGGTGAAAGGCAACATGTCCTTGACTCTTTGAGAAATAATGTTGTGTCTAATCTTCTACTCCTTTATGAAGTCCCCCCTCCCAAATTCCCAGGCACTAAATGTGGCAGCCTCAAAGCTTCCAAGTAAAAAATGGCTTCCAAGGCTGATAACATCTTTTTACCCAACCTGCAATTAGCTTTCCCACCTCCCTTGATAATTGTAGTTTTACTGTAAATCGATTATTGGATGCTAAAATGCAGCTGTTCTTTTGGGCTATATCTAAAGTATTTGGAATCTATCAAGACATAAAGGATTGTGGATCCTTAGACATAAAGGTTAGCGAAAAGAATGATGCCTTTTTATTCTTGTTAGAATGGATTGCTGATATGCCTCGTTTATTAACATCTGAAATTAGATGTTGGATTGTTTTCTTTCTTTACTTCTTTGATCAAGAGATTTCTTTCTTTCTTTTTTAGGAATATCAACATTTAAAAAATCCACTGCAGTACTTAATTTTCCAGCTCCATTTTTATCTTTTTTGTTTGTTAGTGTTGTCATGGCAATGAATGCAGAAGTTATGTTATATCTGTATATTGATTATGTGCCGGCAGGTTGCGTGAAGTCTTAGAGCCACACAGATAGGTTTTTCTCCCGAATTGGAGCCTTCAGCGTGTGTTACAACTGAAATACTATTGCATTTATCCAGTGGTGGGATTCAAAAAAATTTACTACTGGTTCTGTGGGTGTGGCTTGGTGGGCGTGGCAGGGGAAGGATACTGTAAATCTCCATTCCCTCCCCACCCCACTAACCTGCTTTCCAGCTCCATTTCCCTGTGCACGGCAACCAAAAGAGACGCCAGCCAATCAGCTGGGACTCGATGGGAGGCGGAGAATAGAGGGGGTGGGGTCAGTAAGAGGTGGCATTTGCTGGTTCTCCAAACTACTCAAAATTTCCACTACTGGTTTCCAGAAAGTATCAGAACCTGCTGGATACCACCTCTGCAATCTCATCTATCTATCTATCTATCTATCTATCTATCTATCTATCTATCTATCCATCTATCTATCTTATATCTGTCATCTATCTACTTACCTACCTACCTACATCTATCTATCTATCTATCATATCTATCTATCTATCTACCAACCTATCTATTTTATATCTGTCATTTATCTATCTACCTCCATCTATCTATTTATCTGTCTGTCTGTATGTATCTCTATCTTATATCTGTCATAATCTATCTATCTATCTATCTATCTATCTATCTATCTATCTATCTATCTCTCATCTATTTATCTACCTACCTACCTATATATCTTATATCTGTCATCTCTATCATCCATCTATCTATCTATCTATCTATCTATCTATCTATCTATCTATCTATCTAATCTATCTTCTTTCATGCATTTAAAAATAAGAACAGCCACTGTTGACTTGCAGGAATGAGGCCCTTAGTGTTCTATGAGCATGGTTGCTTTCTTGCAGATGTTTCCCAAGTAGGTAACAACATCAGTGCTGGAGGAGGAAAGGAGGAGGAGGAGGAGGAGGAGGAGGAGGAGGAGGAGGAGGAGGAGGAGGAGGAGGAGGAGGAGGAGAGGATGGTGACTGTTGAGTCCTTGATGTTCTCTGAGATCAGTTGTTTACTTGCAGGTGTCTGACAAATTGAAAGACAAAAAGCACAAGTACAAAAAATGGAAAGAGGGACACACAGCTAAGGCAGAATATTAGCAGATAGCCAAAATCTGCAAAGACCAAGTCAGTAAAGCAAAGGCTCAAAATGAACAAAGACTTGCAACAAAAGTCAAAGATAATTTTAAAAAAAGTTTCCTCCAACATATACACAACAAGAAAAAAAAATCAAGAAAACACTCAGTCCACCAAAGAGAGAAAATGGCAAGGAAGCAACAGAAAACAGAGAGAATGCAGAGTTCCTTAACTCATTCTTTGCATCAGTCTGATGCAATGAGGAGAATGAGTCAGGAGGGTATTTGGCGGCTATCCCTTTAAGAGCCTGTGTAAAAAGAAGAGGCCCTGCTAGAGTGTGGGTTTATTGAGTTTCTTCCCTGCTGTAATTGCTCTTTGCTTAGATGCTGCTTGTATCATACTTATGTAGAGTATTCCTATATTCCTATTGTAGATAAAAATCACTATTTGATACAAACCACTCTTGGTTGTACTTACTCCTGAGTTGATACATGGGATAGAACTGTGCACACTCTGACACATACCATACTGTGCCTGGACTAACCATTACAAAAATATCTTTCCCGAACCTGGGCGGGCAATGAGAAGTAGCTAAGGGAGGGAAAAATAGGGACGCAGTGGCTCAGGGGCTAAGACTCTGAGCTTGTTGATCAGAAAAGTCAGCAGTTCAGTGGTTCGAATCCTTAGCACGCATAACAGAGTGAGCTCCTGTTATTTGTCCCAGCTTCTGCCAACCTAGCAGTTCGAAAGCACGTAAAAAATGCAAGTAGAAAAATAGGGACC
>BHFT01023367.1:0-12747 GCA_004320025.1 Laticauda laticaudata
CAACAGGGGGTTGTAATAAAGAGTTGTGATTTGGGGTGCATTGAACATGTGTGGATCATAGCCTATAACATTTTTATTGAGATAAACAAAGGGCCATAGGTGTAGGCAACCATGGGAGGGTAGACATCACCAGTCCCACTAGATGCTTGCACTGGAAGGTTTATTTTGCTATCCCAACAGTCTATTAGCCATCGCCAATAGGTATCCGCGGGCTTCATTCGCCACGCAGCTGAGTTATCGCCTGCCCACCCGCAACTGCCTATCTTAAAGCCCATGCGCCACTCAAGCATGCAGAAAGGCTAAAGGCCAATTCTAAGAAATTTTTTCGCACCAAGAACTTTATTAAAAAAAGAGAAATGAAAGGCACAGATGGTGTGAATCAAAAGATAAACTTTATTGTAACAAACAAGAGCTGTAAAAAAAAAAAATGATCCCACAAGTCAGAGTGTCCAAATAAAGGTCCACAGGATAGGCGAGCCTACCCGGTCTCGTGGCCTCTTACTTGTCACAATTCGGAGGTGTGCCGTCTTCGATGGGGTGAAGGGTCCAGTGCTTGTGGTGGTGGGTTTGGTGCTGGGAGTGCCCTGCGCCACCTGGAGAGAGGACAACAGGGGATGGTGTGTTGAAGCGGAAGGTGTCGGACAGCTGGCTCTGTGGATGCGTGAGAGGTCCCCTTCCTCCATTGCCATGGGGTGTCAGCCCCAGTTACTAAATGAAGATGTACTGAGGCTGGGCTTGGCTGTGGGGGTGGATGAAGGAGTAGTTGTAGTGGCTGTCCTGCTCTGCGCTTGGGTGAGGACTGGCGTGGTGGCACATTGGTGTGGGTGGCATCGCTGTCATCGGTGCGATCATTGTCGGGTTGGCATCGGTGGATCAGTGGACCGGTGGCAACGGTGTTCCCGCCGATGACTCTGTGTCCTGGACTGGGAAGGGCTGCTGCCTGTGCTGCCTGGATCCTCCTGGTAGCCATAAGCCCCTGGTAAAGGTGAGGGCCTGTGGGAAGCCTCGAGATCGGGGGACATCACCTGGGGTGGAGAGCAGACCTGAACTGGGTGGGAGCGAGGTTCCTCTTGGGGTCTGGAGGGTTGTGCAAGCAGCTCGAATGGATCCGGTCCTATCACCAGCTGGTACTTGTGATCGCCATGTCCTCTGAGGGTCTGGTTGACATGGTGAGGAAGGGCTTGCGGTTGGAGGATGAGGTGTAGTGTGGACAAGCTGAGAGAGGAGATCTATGCTGGTGCAAGATGGTGTTCCTGATCTCCAGCAGGACAGTGGGGCTCTGCCCCTCCTGCTGTCCCGGTCTCTCTGCCTTTCGGTCGGAGGCGGAGCTGGGGTGGGTGGATGCGGCTAGGAACTGTGGTGGACTCGATGTTTTTCCTTTCTCTCCACCGCAGCAGGGAGTCCTCCTATGCACTCCACCATGCTTACCTAACACTGTCCGCTCGGTTTCCGCCATGGCACGCTTTCCACAGAAACCTGCCTGGAGACAGGGACTCGACTCTCGGTCCGGAAGAGGACTGGCTCTCAGCAGGCTGCCCGGAGAAAGAGGGTAGACAGAGGGGCTTCTGGTGCTCCTCTGGTGGCGGATCTCACACTCGCAGGAAGCTGCATAAGCCTGGCCCATGGATATAGGTCCCTCTCTTGTCTGTCAGCTTTCACAGTAGAGGCCTGGCCAGATTTCTTGAGGGTGCAATGCTCCCGTACCAGGTGTTGCATATGTTTCCACCAGCCGAGGAGCACCTCCGAAGTGTAACCCATATCTCTCTGCGCCTCTCTCTCCAAGCAGCCTGCTTCCGGCTTGGTGTCCCTGTACAGCCGGTGTCCGTTCTGCCTCACAGATAGTAACGTTCTCTCTCAGCGCCACATCCAGCACGCGTCATCCTCGGTGCCTCCTGCATGTATAGTCATTGCTCTCTTCCGGCGTTGTTCCAGACGCCTTCTGTCCTCCCTTTGGCTGGAGACAGATGGGCCTCATGAGAGGGGCTCCCAGGGTAGTAGGGGCTGCTGCGCTCCCACAGCCACCACCAGCGCAGCAAGCACCATGGCAGAATCCATCAATCATCATCATCACGCTCACCAGGCAGGATCATAATCAAGCATCATCGAGCAGCAGCAGCAGAGCAGCAGCCAGGAATCAGCAGCAGCGGCGGCAGCAGGATGCAGAGCAGCGCAGGACCAGCTACGGACCAGGATCAGCAGCCAGTAGAGTTAAGCACCAGCAGGGTCAGCAAGTCCAGGAGCTCCGAGGCAGAGACGGCAAGGATCATGAGCAGCTGACGAGCAGGACGACAAGACCAGGAGGCACGAGCTACGGAACGAGCCAAAGTCCAGGAGCATGAGCAAGGATGAGAGGACCAGGAGCAGCCTTTGTCAAGCAGAGTAAGCACCTAGCAGAAGCAGAACCGCCAGGAGCAGCTTTCCAGCGCAGAAGCCCCTAGCAGAACAGAGTCAAGGGGCCGGGTGCGGGAGTTGCGCCTGTCCTCTTGCCAGGGGATAGCAGCAGGCATGCTGAGGCTTTCGCTTCCCTCCCTGGTTTGTGTGGGTTGCTGGCTGGTCAGGGAGGCTGGCAGGAAGGCTGGCAGGAAGGCCTGGCTAGAAAGCCCTCGGGTAGGAAGGTCAGGCAGGCAGGCAGGCACCAAGGCTGGGCTGGAAGGCGGCGTGGCAGCAAGGCTGGCAGCCGGCATGCCAGGCAGGTGCAGGCAAGGACTCGAAGTGGTCGCAGCAGCAGGTTTTTCCTCGGAATGCTGGCATGTGCAAGCTTGCTTCCTTTGAGAGTCCGGGGGGCTTATGCAATGCTTCCCCCCCCGCATGGCCAATTAACGCTGTGGCATTCTCCGTTCTGCTTCCCCGCTGTGCATACCGCTAGGCTTCCGCTGTTGCAATAGCCGCTTATCCGCTGTGCATTCTCGCTTCATCCGTTCGACGTCCGTTCTGCATCCGCTGTATCCTCCGTTCCACGTCGCCTTTGCTGAGGCCGCCCTAGGAAGCCTGCGGTTAGCGCCATCTGGCGTTGCTCCAATCTGCTTCTATCTGCTGGCTTCCGGTTCCACCATCCGCTTTGCATCCTCTGCGTCCTTAGTGCCGTGTTCCGTTGGGTTGAGCCATCGCGGTTAATGCAAATTTTTTGGCCCTTTTAAGAGCGGATAACACGGATGGAACATTTTGCTCGTCCGCTGTGTCCTTTTTGCATCCGTTGGCCAGTGTGACATGGGCTTAAGCAAAGATGGAGATACCAGATAAAATTCATGGTTAAACTCTCCTTCTATCAAGTAGATTGAAGTTTTCACTCAAAAATGGCTCTGTGTGATTGACTGAAAACAAACACAAAGTCATCACACTTTTAAAGCTTAATTATTTCCATTTTGATGTCCCCTTTAATTCTATTTAGCATTATATCAAGATTTAAAACTTGTACTTATTTTTTTTAAAAAATGGTCAGAGTTCAGAAATATTTTTATATGTGACTGCCAGAATGAAGATATGCATTAATATAACTTATGTCTTTTAATGCATAAGGTTAATACTCTTGAAATGACTCTCCAGGGAAAAATGCAGCCATGAGGACATGCAGCCAGAAGGCGATGCTATTAATAGTGAGGGTAACAGATGATGACTTAATAATGACATGCAAATTAGAAGTGCTCTTAAAAATTATTTTGCTTTATTTACCCTGAAAAAGTCCAATATCAAGATCAGCAAGATATGGAAGTCATTCAAGTGAAACACAATACTAGAATTTGGGTGAGATGTTGATGGAGATTCTCAGTCATCCAGGTCATGGTTGTCTCAAAGGTGTTTTTTCAAAAGGCAATTTTTTTTGAAGAACCAATAAAAATTCTTGGATGATAAGTGAAATATCTTTAAGGAAAAGCAAAGCAAGTCCAATTGCCTTTAAAAAAGCAACTGAAACAATTTGGGTGAGAGTATATATATGCAATTTCTCCTTTCCATTTCTCTTGTGCCATAATTTGTATTACGATTAAAAATCCTAGGCAGGTTTTGGAATCAATGCAGGATGGACTGTGATACTGCATCCTCACTTAAGAAGCTATGAAGATATTTGATGGTTGATAATGGCATCTCTAGTGAAACAACTTAGAGTTCCCATCTGCTCTCTATTATTATTATGACCATTGCCTTTGAGAAATAATGGTAAGGGATTAGATTACCTAGACTATTTCAGACAGATAAGGATGTACCTAGCAGATATCAAAAGAAAACTATTGAACACTGCTCATAATCAAAAATGCATTTCCACAGAAGACAAGCACCACAAAATTTCTCAGACTAGTCTGAAGACATTTAAAATAGGGCTGTTGGGGGGAAGTACCCAATTATTTTAAGTTGACAAGTCTGACCTTTCTCACTTTAAAAATGTCACTTCCTTTGCTCCTAATGTAGGCCATAAATGAAAACTATGTCTTAGACTTGAGATGAAAAGAAAGGAAAAGAAAAACATATTTCTTAATCTATGCATTTTTCTATGTCTTCTCCAAAAACACATGCAGATTCCCAGAGGCAAAAAGGAATGGGAAAATACTGGAAAGATAGGGAAAATATTGTTGCAAATTTGGGAACTATGATAGAATATGACACTAAAACCAAGTATTTATTTAAACAACAGAGGAGAAGGGGCAATATCTTTATTTCTTATCCATCTCCAACCTTAATAATCTCCAGAAGTTGGAAAACCATATTTTCTGCTAGACATTGCCACGATTGATTTAGTACATAGCTGATCCAGGATTTCTGGTAAGCACAAAGGATTGGGACCATGCATTAAGCTGCAGTTAAGAAGCTGAACTGCTAAAGCCTATAAATAAGGTGTCTAGTTAACTAAGATTCAGTACTAAATTAATGCCAGGTAAGGATCAGTGAAGTTCAGGGGTGGTGGTGTTAGACTTAAATTGTTTGTGGGAATATAATGATCCTAAGCTGATGACTCACTTATCTTTGGCCCCAACTCCGTCTGCTCATCTACAATTGCAGATCACATGAGATGCTTTGATAATTAGATAAGGAATTACATTATTCCTTTGGAGACTAGATTTAGTTTTGTAGAGGGATACCAATTGACTGTTCTGATAATCAAAGATGCTTCTGGAATGTAGTATGGATTCCCAGGAAGAAGGGAATGAGTTCAAGAGGAGTAGAAAACAACAAATTTTAGATAGTGTTATTGGGAGGAAGAGGGTCAAGACAGTTTCTCCCTAGACATTGTCAAATGATATTTTTAGCTTGTTTTAGTTTGGCAAGATTTCTGTCCATAGTTGATGATCAATAAAGGAAAATTCTTAGAAGATACTTGATTGTTTTTGGAGTCTGACAATGCTTGACATTAAACACCATGCAGATATAGCTATGAAGATAGTTTCTGCCAAGGTTGATTCTAGCGTAATGTTTCTCTTAGGAAAAACAGAAGTGCTAGTTTCAGTAAATGTCATTTCTTCATGAAGGGTTTAGATTTCTTAGACAGATGTTAAGGGGCATATGCCTTTCCCACTCTCTCCCTATTATCATAAAACAATATGATTTATCTAGCATTGTTCTTTTTCCACTTGTTTGAAAGCAGTATCAGTACATGTAGCAATAAATATTCTTTTCCCTTGTAAAAAAATGTGTCACTGTTTTCAGAGAAAGGTTTATTGCAAAAGACATGGAGGAGCCATGTCTTGAGGGCTCTCGCCTGTTTAAAGAATTGTTTCCTCCCTCCACAAGCTAATTTTTATTGCTAGATTTCCCAACATTTAATTTAATTTTAGGCTTATTTTGTTTTTACATTGATTAAATTTGGGTAGAAATGATTCCAGAAATGAGAGCTTTTACACTTTTGAGTTAACTTTGCAATTCAACTTATAATAATTGCACATAAATGGGACATAGAACCCATAGGTCCTACAAGCAATCAGGCAGTTAATCAGTGGTCTAGATGATTTTGAACTGCTACAGTGAGGCAGTGGAATAAAATATGAGTTAGAAAATTACCTGCTAAATTTGAACCAATGAAGATGGCCAAGAAAGAAAAAATAATCTTCCTTGAAGTTCTGAAGAAATGTATATAAAAATTGGTTAAAATAATCTTATATCAGAAAAGGTAGAATAGAACAGAACAGAACAGAACAGAACAGAATAGAATAGAATAGAATAGAATAGAATAGAATAGAATAGAAACTCCCGTTATTGGCAAGTGTGATGGACACACAAGAAATTTGTCTTGGTGTAAATACTCTCAGTATACATAAAGAAAAGTTAACATTCGTTAGAATCAAGAATTATAATGTACAACACTTAACGCATTAGTCATAGGGTTACAATTAACAATCAAAATCATACTAGAAACAGTCAATATAAACCATAAGGATACAAAACAACAAAAGTTACAGTCCTACAATCACAAGTGGAGGAGATGAGTGATAAGGAGTGATGAGAAGATTAACAGTAATAGTAGTGTACACTTTGTAAATAGTTGGAACAGTGTTGAGGGAATTATTTGTTTGCAGAGTGGTGGCTTTCGGGGAAAAAACTGTTCTTGTGTCGTAATTGTTATGGATGTGCAGGGGCTTATATAGCGTCGTTCTTGAGGGAAGGAGTTGAAACAGTTTATGTCCAGGATGTGTAAATATTTTACAACTCTCTTTTGACTTGTGCAGTATACAGGTCCTCCAACTGAAGGCAGGTGGGGGTAATAATTTTTTTTCTGCAGTCCTAATTTACTCTCTTTTGAGTCTGTGTCTGTTCCTCCCATGTTGGCTTGCAGAACCAAACCAGACAATTATAGAGGTGCAGATGGATGGACTCAATAATTCCTCTGTAGAACTGGATCAGCAGCACCTTGGGCAGTTGAGCTTTCTGAATTGGCGCAGAAAGAACATTCTTTGTTGAGCTTTTTTGATGATGTTTTTGATGTTAGGTGTCAATTTTAGGTCATGTGATATAGTAGAACTTAGAAATGTGAAGGTCTCCAGTGTTGATACTGTGTTTTCTAGTATTGTAATAGGTGGTAGTATGGGAGGGTTTCTTCTAAAGTCTACCACCATTTCTACCAATGTAATGCTAATGTAGAGATGTTTTGAATTGAAATATGGATTTCCACTGGCCTATTTCTATATTATCTTCAACTGGATGATCACTTTTTCTGGGTGTGTGTCAAGCCAATGAATTAACAGTACAGAAACATTTGTACATATTAATGCTAAAGATAATCTTGGATTAGGTAATTCATCTAGTATATATAAAATACAATAAGGCAAATAGATTTAAGGTTAGAATATTTTTGGTATGTTTTTACCCAATTAAAATATTTTTTTTACTGTTTCTTCTCCAAATATCATTTACTCCAACAATATGAATGTCAATTGGGAAAAAGTTTTGCATATAATGTCACAACGTGTCCTTAGATATCAAGTTAATGTCTTCTTGTCTTAGTAGTAATCTTTACTACTTAATTAGCTTCACACTTGCTTTTTAAACTCAAACTTTTTTAAAAAGGCATGTTTCTAATTGTTGAAAGAGAGCTTTCCAATTAGAGAATGTTCTGATAAAACAAAGACAGGTAAAGTATCACTAAATATGACAGTGGACATTCTTGACCAGATCTTTGGGGACTATTAAACCAGCAAATGGAATCATGCTCTACTTCCTGTGGCATTTTTCCCAAAAGAAACTACACTAATATATACAATTTTATCCTGGGAGGGGCAAAAACAATGAAATATTTGTGCATGCTTCTACTGACCATTTGGCAAGTAGTATTGGGGACAATAACCACACTGAACAATTGTGGGTAGAAAATGTTATATCTATCAAAAGATCCTAAATTAAGCTGTTAACTCACAATGGCAGTGATCATTAAATAAAATAATAAGAAATCCAGTGTTACTTTAATATTTTCAATTGAAACTTTGGACTAAAATGTCTCACGTTGAGCCAGCAAATGAATATTTTCTGCATAATTGCTACTTTCAACAAGCACATTCCTATTGTCTGTCTGTCTATCTGTCTGCCTGCCTGCCTGCCTGCCTGTCTGTCTAATCAATCTCTTTGTCTGTCTGTCTGTCTGTCTGTCTGTCTGTCTGTCTGTCTGTCTGTCTGTCTGTCTATCTATCTATCTATCTATCTATCTATCTATCTATCTATCTATCTATCTATCTATCTAATCTTCTATTATCTCCTGCTTTGAATAAAAACAAGCAAGGAAGAAAGAAATTCCATGAAAACCATTTGAAAAATTTGCCCTTTCCAAATATAAAGATGGACTATATTTAATAATTTTGTCCTTTAAACCACATATTGTTTGTAAATGCCATGATACAGCTGTTTATATATAACAGTAATAACCATAGTCACTCATAAGTAGAGACCTTGTATGTCATTCTGGAGCATGAAATGAATTTTTATCACTGCATTATAAGCCAATCAAAATAGGTCTTCATAATGGGAATGCTGACAGTTTATCATGTTGGGTTTAATTAAATGGGGCATTGACATAATTAAACATTTTGAGTTATTAATGCATCACTGTAGCAAACATTTAACCTCAGAAGAGTGGCAAAACCCTTATTAAAGTGGGGAAGATGGGAACTGCTACACTTGATAAAAGTTTTTGCAACTAATTTAATTCAGGGTTGCCCCAAAGTTGCTTTTCAAGGTTCTACTTCAGAATGCAAAATAGGCAAGCCATAAGAACAATAAATTTTGTTCCAAAAATAATAATTCATGGAGTAACTTCAACTTTTGTTGAATTTTCTATAATGTTGGAGTCATTCTTTATACCAGCTTTATGTGTCTCATGACATTCCCTTTTTTGAGGCTCTATTAAGTTTGAATTTGATAACAACACTACACAAGGTGATTTGTGGGGTGGTAGGTATCTTCCCTTTCTGTGGTTAATATCCTGCCTAAATGTGATTCCCCAGGGAAGAAGTAAACATGAAATTGCAGTGAAAGCAAGAGTTGAATTTGGAGAACTGATCAATAAGGCAGCAAACTCTATTGTCCAATTATATGAAAGTTTTATTTCTCTGCCTTTTTTTTTAAATCACCCTCAGTATAGGAGAAAAGCAGGTAGAACTGGTGGAAGCAGAGTTAAGTGCATCATCAGCTTAGAATCTTTACAGACATTACATTCCCACATATGGTCCAAGTCCAATCCCTCCTGAATTCCATTGACCCTTATCTATAGACTTCAATAAACTTTATGGTCCTGATTCTTTGTGTCTGACATTCAGGGAGTTTTATAATATTATTTTATAATTTTTCCTGTGCTTTTGGCAGCAAGAGTGTTTTTCGTTTCTTCTTTCTTTTCATCTCTCAATTTCCTTGGATGCCTGAATTCATGATCAAATAAGTCTTAAGAAGTTTCTTCCTGTTATTTTATTATCTCATTGAAGAAGAGGGAGCCAGGGAAGTTGCAAAGCAATGGTGTGTATGAATGTGTTATGAAGAAGAGTGTGTTTACATTCATTTCATGCCAAATCTATAAATAAGTTGCACAAGAACCCCACTCTTGACAATTTTGCTGAGATTCCATTATATTATTATTTTTAAATGCAGAATAAATTTTCAGAAAATAATTGGCCTCTTCACTGTTATACTTGACCAAAATGCCAACATTTCTTCAAAGAGGAATCATAAAATTAATTGGCATTGTTGTATTTATTTAAAAGCAGCTGAGTCAGTTATTGGATCTTCATTGATGATCGCATTTTTGATGGAAGTAATTTGAATTTAATCTCAGAGGCTTTACTACTATTGTCCTATTACTGAATGCATGTATGGGTATACACAAGAGAGTCCTGATTTCATCATCAGTGCTGCCGGAATACAATGGTTGCCAGAGTGCCTTTGAGGGCAAAGTTACTACAGTGGTGATCACTATCTTTAAATTTTTATTATACACAAACTGGATACCTAAGAGAAAACTCTTTCCATCTGATCTTGATCTTCATGCAGAAGAAGATGTGGTGGGCATGCTCAGTGTGCCCCTAAGGTGCAGATGGCCCTGATTATCATGGCCTTCTGGAAACCTTTCTGGAAGATATTTGATGTCTGATTGTAAAGCCTTAGACACCTGAGTATGTGCATGTGTGTGCTTCTGCACATGTTTAGATTGTGTTTTTAAAATTGTGTTTTTAAAATGTGTTTTTATTCTTACTGCTATTTTTACATTTTGATGGAATGTTGAAAGGGAAATTTGCAGATTCCTGTCTCTCTGGGGGTTCAGGGAACAGAGACCCAAAGACTGGTTTTCTTGGTTCCAATACCTTCCACTTTGGAACAATTGCTCTTGAAAGTAAGCTTGGCTATTTAATTTTTAGAACAATGTTACAAAACTGTGCTTTCTCAGTATATTTGTGAGAACAACCCTGTGTAGATTTTCAACAGGATGAAGGGTAGTGGAATGAAGCAGTTGTTTTTATCTATTGTTTTATTTATTTATTTTATGTTTGGAAGCCACCTAGAATTCATAGAGTGTCAAGATGGAAAGCCTTAAAGGCCAAGGCATTTCTTTTGGCCTAAGTCTTTGGGACTACTGAAAGGAAATTAGGATGCCACTCATTTCTTCATTGTGCCATGAAAGGTTACCTCTCTGAAAAGATAAAAAGTATCTCTACTTTTGAGAAAGTAAGTTTATAAAACATATGAAGAACAGTTGTAGGAACTGGGCTTGGCTAGTCTAATGAAAAGAAGGACCGGGGAGACATGATAGCAGTCTTCCAATATTTGAGGGGTTGACACAGAGGGGAAGGAGTTAAGCTATTCTCCAAGGTACCCAAAGGCCAGACAAGGAATAATGGATGGAAACTGATTAAGGAGAGATTCAACCTGGAAATAAGAAGAAACTTTCTGACAGTGAGAACAATTAACCAATGGAACAGCTTGTCTTCAGAAGTTATAGGAGCTTCATCACTGGAGGCTTTCAAGAAGAGATTGGACTGCCATCTGTCAGAAATGGTGTAGGGTCTCCTGCTTGGGCGGGGGGGGGGTTGGACTAGATGACCTACAAAGTCCCTTCCAACTTTGTTAATCTGTAATCTATATTAGTAAGAGAGGTCCTAGGTGACCTCAGAAACCATTGCGCAAAACTGTCAAAGCATAAGGAATCCAAATAAAACTTTTTTAAAAAAATTTGTTTGAAGAAATGCCTGTTTAGTGACCTGAAAGTGCAAATTTAAAAACCTGGGCATCCAGAAATTGAGCAGATTTTTTTCGATAGATATGTCACCTCTATATTTTATATACAGTACTTTAATATTCCCTAACCACAGCAGCGAATGCTTTCGAGGTTTGTAATCTTCCAAATCTTTTCATTATTTTCTTTGAGTAGGATTGCACATTTTGCAAAGAATTATGGAAGGAAAGAATTGACCACATGTATTGATTTACATTTGCTATGCTGCAATCAGTTAACAGCATAAGGACTAGATAATTAAATAGTGGTTGGACAGAAAATGACACTATGATTAAAAATCCATTAGCTCTTATTCCATCCTGAAATGAACTCTCGGTACAAATAATCAAACTGAATACATCATATTTCTCTATATTCTATCTCTTTAAATTCATTTTCATCCCCATGAGTAACAGGGTGCCAAAGTCTGGACTGGAAAAAGAAACTCACTTGTTGCATTAGATCAACTGCAAAGCTATGGTGAAGTTTATCTAGTGCACAATTCTGCACTTACTGCGGTCAAATGGTAAGAACAGAGAGAAAAATCATGTAAAATTCTTACTAGGTTTATTAATACTTATTAATAAACCTCGTAAGAATTTTACAGGATTTTATATTAATACTTATTAATAAAGTGTTATAATTATTGATTACAAAACTGAGGAAGGAAGGAAGGAAGGAAGGAAGGAAGGAAGGAAGGAAGGAAGGAAGGAAGGAAGGAAGGAAGGAAGGAAGGAAGGAAGGAAGGAAGGAAGGAAGGAAGGAAGGAAGGAAGGAAGGAAGGAAACTTCCCTCCCCCTGGAGTTCCTAGTAATGAGAATCCTAAAAGCAACCAAATTCAGTTAAGGTTCATTTTCCCATAATTAAAACAAAAACTGGAAAAGAAAAAAGAAAATGAATTGAAAAACAGCTAGAAATTGAATACAAAGAGTTGGGGTAATATTTAGAATGAGAATATGCATCAAACAAACATCTATTTTAGAACTCTAAATTAGAGAAATTTGCATGGCTGGGTATAAAAGGAAGTCAATTTGCATTTATAAACCAGGTTTGTGAGTAATTTATGTTACCAGCAGGAGAAAGCATGCAAATTGTCTCAATGTGTTACCCTCTTGGAAAAAAAAGGAAGGATAATCCTGCATTTTTCCTATTCATTTGTATTTAATTCATTCATTAAATACATTCATTCCAGTTCTGGAAATTTGCTGAAGCTGATTTGGATTCTCAAATTTCTTTCAATGGCAAAAAAATAAAAGAGGAAAAAGGTGAAACTCTCAAGTGAGAGTGTTCTGTTTTTATTTATAAGAGAGTTAAGCTATGTGTGAGAATATTTTGTCACTTCCAACAATTAAATAAGCACTACACTGATTTTGATGTAATGACATCGATATAGAATACCATCTCCCTTCATTATCTCCATTCCATTTTCACGTTGATTGAATGCTTTTAAAACATTGCAGAGTCATTAATTCTGTATATTCCCCCCAGTACATATAAAGTGGTGCAATATAACAAATTTAGTCTATTTTTTGGCTAATTGCCACATTTACCAAAGGTCCCCCCCCCCCAAAAAAAAG
>BHFT01023370.1:0-89616 GCA_004320025.1 Laticauda laticaudata
ACACAAAAATGAGCATGAAATTGAGTTTGTGTCTGTATGAAGAAGTGATAACCCGGGACCATGCTATTTTCAAAAAAGATGTTTTATTTGTATTATGGTTTTTTTCTTGTGAAAACTCAAATACAAACGAAAAGCACAAAGTCATTCTCTCCAGATATTCCATTCATCTTGGGAGTTTGTAACAATATCCACTGGTAAGATCAACTCTTCCTTGTCAGTCATGCTGATCACCAGTCTCCTGCTTGGACATTTGTACCTTTTGCTCTAATCAAGAGGTGGGCAACTTTTCTTCTGTTGATAGAAAACAGTGGCTTGTATATTTGTTCTTTTTTTATCAACAAATGAACAATAATTTAAAAATATGGTAGATGAAACTACGATGTTTTTGTTCCAGTTGTTTATTGCTCTCAGACACATGTGACTGTTCTAAATTTGCAGCTTAGCATTATTCACCAATATGTGTCAATTAGGGGTTGTGACTGTTCACTCATGAATTCACGAGCCATTTATAGCAATGTTTTGGGGTTTTTTCCCTTATCAGCCTTGTGTGGGCAAAAAGCAGGAACGCTGCCCAAACTCACTTGTGCTGTGAGCAAGCATGCAGATCTTGGATCTCCTATGAAGGCTGCCAAACAAACAAGGAAAGACTAAACAGGAAAAGGGTGTCCCTCTCTGAGGTGTCTTTAAAAACAGAACCAAAAAGTTTCACCTTTCGTTGGTAGCTCTGCTGTTATGTTGAAATTGCACAGGTGCCCTTGACAGCATTCCACAGCTTGATCTGAAGATGGAGGAGTTCTACATGTCATCTTCCCCTGCTCATAAACTTGGAAGCAGCCCTTCTGATAAACTCTTTCTCCATTATTGATGCTCAAGGAGGAGAAGCACCTATGTCCTTTGCAGCGGAGTCCATTCACACATGACATGCCTTCGCACACACATTCATAGTCGGTCATTAATTTTAGCTCGTCTGTGGAGAAGAGGAAACGGACCATTTTATTAATGCAAAAAACATCCTGAATCATTTCATCAAACAATATCATCAATTTTATGGACATTTTTGCAGAATTCATTTCTCCCTCTTGGTCCAGGTATAGAGTATTAGCATTCCATGAAAATGCAAACTTTTCAGCACTTTGTGTATACTCTGTTAAGTTAATGTTTTACGGTTAAATTAAACAGACACCATGTTAAGCCAAAATCTGCATTGTTTAGGTTTGGCTAAGCATGAGGGTAGGAAGTCAGCTAGAGTTTTGCAAACCACTGTTCAGCAATATATGTTCAAACCCAATATATGTGCAAACACAATGGATTTATTTTTATTTGTTTGTTTGTATCCCACTTTTATTATTTTTACCAATAACAGAAGGCATATCCAACACACCTTTCTCTTTCCATTTTCCCCAAAACAATAACTCTGGGAGGTGGGTTGGGCTGAGAGTGAGTCATTGCCCCAAAGTTACCCAGACGGTTTTCATGGCTAATGCAGGATATGAACTCATGGTCAATTGAGGTTTACTCAACAAGCTATCCTTAATCATACCATGGTATAATATGACATGTAAGCAAGGCCACTTAAGAGAGGTATCTATGCTTGCTAGATTCCTTCGCCTCAATTTTCCATCAAAAGGTACAGAATTCAGTAACAGTAAAATATCAATAGGCATGGGCATATCATACAAATTCTTTCCATTTTCCTGATCCAAAAGCAAAATGTTGCATCTTATTAGACCTAATGTCTCAAATTCATTTTAAGGTTTGATCATAAATCACAATTGTTTATGTTTAAACAATAAGCCTATGCCAAATCTGACCCCATAGTATTATTATGAGCCTCTTGGACACAGTTGTTAGAGTGCAGCTACTTCTGCAGCCAGCTGCCTACAATTTGGCAGTTCAAATCCCACCAGGCTCAGGGTTGACTCAGCCTTCCGTCCTTCCGAGGTGGATAAAATGAGGACCCAGATTGTTGGGGACAATATGCTGATTCTGTAAACCGCTTAGAGAGGGCTGTAAAGCACTCTAAAGTGGTATATAAGTCTAAGTGCTGTTGCTATTATATGTGAATAAAATATATATAACTGGATGTCCACTGTAAAAACCACCATCAAAACCCAAGCTTGATTCAAATATCATACGAAGCCATATTCTTATTTGCATTAAGACTTATTCAATTTATCAATATTGGACAAACAACAGTTCAATATATGTGAATCCACCCATAGATTCTAATCCTAGCTTGTCATCCATTTGCCAAACACACTGAAGATGATGTTGACATCACATCTCACCATAGTTAAGCTTCCATAAAGATGGTTCCGAACATTTTTAAAAGCAGGCCATTGCCCAAACATTTCAAAAACCAAGAAGAGAAATCTCCACGAAGATTCTCAGAAATCCTTGCCTCTTCTCCCTTTGTCTCCACAGCTTTGTGTGGCTTTTCTGGCAACTATCAATAATGTTAACTATCAAGTTCCACACAAGAGAGATCATGCATGCAACAAATATCTTCTCAAAGAATATGTTGAATTACACTTAAAAAATCAGGAGGAAAGAGTTAAATTTTATCTAATTATAATTAAGCAAACAGCATGGAGAAAGACAGAATGCTTCCACCTGGCACACTTGGAATAGGACATAGGGCACAGAACATGCAAGATGTAGCACTAAATGACACTCCTTATCTACTCACTTGCTTACATCATTGTCAAGGAAAGACAACTGTACTTGGCATATGAAGCAGAACATGAAACAAATACCTCCCAAGCAAGTCTAAAAATAAAGCAATGCAGCCAAGGAACAGTTTGATGGTCTTTTGTGACAAGCAAAGTATGCAGAGTTTTGAGAATCCCAGCCTTCTGGGCATCTGCTGAAAAAAAAATCATCTGCTTTTGTGTGTGAGAAGAAGGGGCAGGGGAGGGGAAGGGAGGAGAGGAGAGGAGAGGAGAGAAGAGAAGAGAAGAGAAGAGAAGAGAAGAGAAGAGAAGAGAAGAGTTGTCCCATGAAATAGTAGTTTCAGATCTTTNAGAGAAGAGAAGAGAAGAGAAGAGAAGAGAAGAGAAGAGAAGAGAAGAGAAGAGAAGAGAAGAGAAGAGAAGAGTTGTCCCATGAAATAGTAGTTTCAGATCTTTGGAGAAGGGAGACAATAGGAACAGGAGTGTGAGGATGGGTCCTGCCCCTTAGAACTGTTCCACTGATCACTTAATGATTCTATACATCTGGGGTTCTGGAGATATGCAATAATTACATATGTACAAATACACAGACTAAAACCAACTGGTAATTAGCCAAATTATATTTTTATAAATTGAGTGCCAAGCTATGTTTGGAAATAGTGAAATTTATTCTGCAAGGTGCCTTGTTGGCAAAGCAATAGAAACTGACATATCTGCAGCAATATCTATACATGTCTGTGTATTTATATATAATCAAAGCTACACAGTTTTAAACTGGAGGAAAAAGAACATATGGTTCTGAAGCAAAAACAGAGCTAATTACATAAAACAGCATCTAAAAATAATCCATGGCATGGACCCTAATTTTCAGTTCTGGCACATTTTATTTCCTGATTGCAATTCCATACTTTATATTTTAAAACTACAACTGCAAAACAAATCTTATTTGTCAATAAACAATCCAAGTGGGATCTTTGGTGCTCTCTGAGCTTGGTTGTTTGCTTGTAGACATTTTGTTATCCAACTTGGAAAGTTACCTAGTTGGGTAATGAAACACCTGCATGCAAACAACCAAGCTCAGAGAGCACCAAAGATCCCACTTGGATTGTTACAAACATTCTCTCCTATTGGAATACAGGTGGTCCTCGAGTTATGAATGCAGTGGAGCCTGCCAATGACATTCATAACCCGAGAATTCATTGGAGTGAATCACATAAAACACAAAAACTCCCTGCTTTTGCCCATTCATTTGCTAATCAAATGTGCAGGTTGTTAAGTGCACATGAGGTATCTCAGGATAGGAAAGGCCATGAGAGAGAGACCACCTGCTTAAGAAAACCTAAGGCCTCCTCCCACCCACTGAGATACTTCATGCTCCCCTCATCCTGCCACAATGGGCCACTTGCCTTGCAAAGATCTAGCAAGCTCTCCAGCCTCTCCGCCTCATAAGATCATGGCACCCAGAAGCTTTTAGTCTCCACACAAAATGTTTGCGAGGCGATGGGACGCTTCAAGGAAGCAAAATCATGCTGCCTCAAAGCGTCCCGTCGGCTGGCAAACATTTTGCGCGGGAAGCTTCTGGGCGCTGTGATCACGTGCGATTTCAGGCACCCATCTGCTTTTGCGGAGAATGGTAGCCTAAAGTCCTGCGAGATCACGGCACCCAGAACATTTCACTCTCAGTGCATGGAAAGCATTTGGAAGCTGATCGGATACTGGAAGCAAAATTGTCCCACTCTCAAAGAAACCGCGGCAAGATAAGTGAGTCCGGCGTGTCAGTACGGAAGAGGGGAAGCAATTGTGGGCAGCCAGTGGGGAGAGAATGGGTGAAATGTTGCAGTGCCTCTGTGGTTATTCATAAGGTGAACAACTGCCGTGTCACTGCAACATTCATAATTTCAGCTGTGGGACTGTGTTGTAAATACTTGGGTGGGATTATCACGTAACTTTGAACAGTCACTAAGTGAACTGTCATACTTGAAGATTACCTATAATCAAAATCTCCAAATGGATAATGTGCCATCACATCATTGTTCACAACTACACGGATTTTCTCTGTGACAATCTTCTCCTGACTTGGTATTTCAGATTTTCCATCACATATTCATTGTTACTGTAACTGAATCTCTTGCTGCTGGTCATCCTTTTTCTCTTTCCTTTCATCTTTCCCTTCTTTAGAGCCTTTTCCAGAGTGCTAAGTTTTCACTTAGCTTTGTTTGGTCATTTGTGCCTCAAGTGAGAACTCAGGGTCGATTTGTTCAATGATCCAATGGTTTGTTTCCTTGGCTGTTCAGAGTCTGCCCCTTAAACAAGGTCCTATTTAGAGTAGGTTAAAATCATTGTCATTTTCATGGCCCAATATCCAACAGACACAATCCTTGCATTCTCATTATTGATCCGATCACTACTTGATCAAACAGTTCTCCTGATGTTTGGACAGCCTGGAGGTAATCTATCTAAATTAGGAAGCCAAGGAATCCCTGAACACTCTGTTCAATCACATCACCCTGCAGCAATAATTGCCAGTGGTATTTCAACACAATGTACTTTAGAAGATACACACAGTATAAACAGAGACAAACAACTCTTAGATTTCCTTTGGACATTTTTCCAGACAGAAGCATGCATTGGTTTTCCCCTTTGGTCGATCAATTCAGAAAAAAAGTATATGTATTTTTGTAAAGAATTGCTCTTGTATAATGGAAAGACATATCCTATTATCAAATGTACTTTATGGTAAAATTTTGTCTTGCTGTGTGCATTTTTTTTTTTTACATGACTCAGTATAAGGAACAAATACAATGCATTTGGGAGGGAAAATCCAAATGACCCTTCTCATTCATAAACACCTGGCTGTTTTTTAATAACTTCAACCTGTTATGAAATGCAGAATTTTCTCTGAAAGCCAGAGGGCCCACTTAGGAGATCTGAGGCACTCTCTGAAGGGGAGAATATACACTTAAGAAATAGAAAGGCACTTGCTTCATGTTCTTTTAGTGCAGAGGTCTCCAAACTTGGCAACTTTAAGAGTACACCTGAAGTTGAGACCGACCTCTTAAGACCCTCAACTTCAGGTGTTCAGAATTTCAACGGTTCAAACCTCTGGACTGTTTTAATGCCAAACAGGGTTTCCTTTCTTACAAAAGTCACTGTCTGCTCTGCTATTGAATGAACTCCAGGTATTGTCCACTGGCACTGAGTTTTACCATTTGCTATCAAAACTCGGTGATTATGTTACTTGGTTTTGCTACACAACGCTAGAGGAAATTTGTGGGCTTGAATGATTCAGTTAATATCTTGACCACAGAGACAGTGAGACACCAAGAAACCCCATAAAGAGAACTCCTGTTTCCTGCACAGGTTAAATCTCATGAAAAGGGAACAAGCTAACACATTCTGTTAGTAGGAAGCTGTACATAGAGCTAAAAGGGGCAAAAAAATTGTCAGACTGGTAGGCTCCTGATTTTTACTACCACAGACTATCCAACTCTTTCTTACAATGGCTAGAAAAGGTGAAGGAATTCATCTACCCTATCTGAAAACTTTGAGCCATTGCAACATCAAATTTGACCATCTCCTCTCAAAAAAACGTTCATTTTAATCCAGGTTTACTACCTATACTACAGAATCATAACAATTATAAGATTTATTCTCAGAACACACACACAGAGGGAAGGAGGGAGGGAAGAAGGCAGATTCACCTATGATATTAAGCCATAATGTGGTTCAGTTTTTCACATACCCAGACCACACATTATGGTTATCAGTTAATATAGCTGGTTCCACAAATTCTGTAAAATCAACCATTACAGGTAGTCCTTAACTTAACACCACAATAGAGCCCAAAATTTCTGTTGCAAAGTGAGACGATTGTTAAATGTCCTGACTGGCTTTGCCAGAAGCATTCCTATATTATCACTCCAACTGTGGTGTCCACTATTCTCTGCACCAGTGGTGGTATTCCATCGGTTCGGTCGAACTGGTAGCTCCGACGATTAGCTGCTGGGCCCTCCCACCCGCCCGGCTGTAAACTGACCTTTATTTACTGCTTTTCAACCTCAGCTGCTTCACACAGCATAGCCGATTGCCGCATGTCAGCTGTTTTACACACTGGAGTTGCAGCAGGTGAGTTGCAAACGCTGCACATGCACAAAGCATGCACCGACACAGAACCAGTAGGAAAAAGTTTTGAAACCCACCACTGCTCTGCACCTGAAGAAACCAGATACCCCTAGTCTAACGAAACGCTGCAGATAAATCTTATAAATAGCTACAGCTTTTTGACTTTGAAGGAGGTGGGCAAAACCTTGTCAAATCTCTAAGTCAAGAACCCATCCAAAGAACTCTTTGAAGTTTCACTGAGATCTAGGGTGCAGATATTATTTAGCAAATCTTTGTTTTTCAGAGTTTAAGGGTCAAAATCCCTTACCTCTTGCATTAAGGAGCAGTTTTGGAGTCTGGCAAAGCTTGCAACCAACCAAAGAATGGCATGATTTCTCAGCCTGCAAAAATAGCCCTCCACTAATCTAAACCTGGGGGCACGGTGGCCAAGCAGTGAAGACCCTGGGCTTATTGACCAGAAGGTCAGAAGTTCGAGACCCACATACCACATGATGGAGCGAGCTCCACTTACTTGCCGCAACTCCTGCCCACCTAGCATTTAATTGCAAGTAAGTAGGTACCACTTCGATGGGCAGGCTAACAGGGTTCTGTGCACCTTCAGAGTATAGTCATGCTGGCCACATGACGACAAACACTTCTTCAGACAAGTGCTAGCTCTTTAGTTGTGAATCAGAGATGACTACGATCCTCTTGAGTTGGAGACAACTTGCAATGGAAACTTTTTTAAAAAATATCTAAACTTATTCATTTCCTTTAAAGCAGGGGTCCCCAACTCCTGGACCACACAAGTAGCAGGTGCTTGTGCTCATGTGCGAAGCTCCATTTGTGCTAGGGGCAGGCACATGCACCCGCCGCTTGCACAAAATGGAGCTGCGCCCGCAAGTGGAAATGCTGCTGCTTGCGCAAAACCGTCCCTTCTGTCCCCCTCGCCACTGGTCTGCAAAGCTGGAAATGTTGGGGACCACTGCTTTAAAAGCCTGTAATAATAACCCCACCATTGTTCTTTCATAGCTTTGAGGTTCTAGTAAGCCTAAATGTGGCATTATTTCTGCCACATCAAGTTTACCAACATCCCACCAGGGACACAAATGCAAGTTCAACATGTAAATTTTCAAAATAAATGCAACCAGATAACCCTTAAGATAAAGCCAGAGAAGCTTGAGAGCCAGAAAATGCTGGCTGTTAGCATCTGATGAGGGGGCTTTGATATGAAAATTGAAATCTTTCCCTCCCCTACTAAAAAGGCTCAGTTTACGGGATGCCAACACCTCCCCTTCAGCAGAGATGTAAACTTTCAAGAAATGCTGAAGCCAGGAGGATGGGGAAAAAATCTCTGGAAGATTTTGTGGAGGAACAAAGGGAATAAACCTGTGGTACATTTAGCACATTTCACAGATATAAAATCATATTACTTTGCATAATTTGTTATTACAAGTTGGCTTATTGATAAAAATGTTTGGTATATTATATTTATGAGATAGTTTTTTCTCAGCCAATAATTATGGAGTTATTGATTAGAATGCAGTTTTAAAAGATCTTTTTAATGGAGCAATATACTGCTAAATCTGATGGAACATGGCCCGTCTCCTTATTAAGAGAGGTGGACACAGATATGTTAATACTGTAAATGGAAGTAATCATTAACATTGTAGTGGTAAAGAAGAAAAAAACAAAAAGTTATTCTGAATTCTCAGAATACACGTTTTGCCCCCTGAACCACTGTTTAATTGTCCCAAATGTGTTTTTTTCAAGAGGCAACTGGACTTTCTAGTTTTTCTTTGAAGACGTTTCGCTTCTCATCCATTCTCCAAAGAGCTGAAGAAGTTTCTTGGAGAAGTTGCCTCTTTAAAAAAAGCACCTTTGGGACAACCATGATCTGGATGACTGAGAATCTCCACAGAAACTGCTTGTCTCCCCTACACCCAAAGTCTGAAGTAATTCTATATTATCTGTTGTTTCTGGTCCTTTACCACTTTCATGTTGGCATTGAGCTTTCTATAGTTTTTTATCTTACTTGACTTCTTCGTTTGGAAGACTATCCCCATAAAAGAGTTTAGCTCCGGTAGTTTATGGATGTACAAATAAAACCAATATTATTAATATTTTATGGTATTTCCATCCACTCCCCCAGAAAACATGAACAAGCATTCCTTGCAGGGAAACAGACTATTCCTCAAGTATGCCACCTTAACAAATAAGCTTTTTTTAAGTTTGTAGGGCGAAAGCAACAAATTACAATTTTTCAATCTTTAATATCTTTCTAATGATTCAGGTATTGCAGGGGTCCTTAGGGGTATTCTCTAAGCTTGGTTGTTTTCTTGCAGACATTTCATTATCCAATTAGATAATACCATTCATGCTACAACAGAGAAGAGTGAATTAGAAGAGAGTAGAGAGTGGCAAGCTACATTCCCTTCAAGCACTGATGATATTACCTAGTTAGGTAACAAAATGTTTGCCAGAAAATAACCAAGCTTAGAGAACACCCAGAACTCTGCAATACAACCCTGAGCTACTAATATTCTCTTCTACTGGTATCAAGTAATTTTTGATTTTTTTGATTTTTTTAAAAATTTCCCTGGCATGTTCATATCTATGAATTTTTTTATATTTGTAAAATTCATGCAAGCCCTTTCATTTTCTGGACTCCTGCAATTTTTTAAGCACAAGAATGGGAAACATGCTATATCTCACTGTGGCTGAACTATGGCAACTCCTGGCCCCTATTGCTGCGGCTGCTAGGTGTTGTTGTTCAGCAACATCAAGAAGAGCCAGGCACTCTAGATCTGGTTTAGCAATTCACAGGTTAAGTATTTTTTAACACTTTTCCAGGTTACCTGAACTTTTTAACTATAAGCAGGTATTACAATAGAATTGATAGGTATTACAAAAGATGAATAGTCATTTCTACTAGATCAGGGGTCACCAATATTTTGGACCTCAGGGACCACCAAACTCTTAATTTAAATCCCACGGACCAAAGACCCTGGGAAAATCATAAAAAAAAGTCTGCAGGAAAGTTCCCCACCCCGTTTTCCTACCGATCAATCATTCTTTATTTGGCATCACAGGATACCGCCTCCAGCTTCGTTCTCAGGGGGAGAGAGAGACTTTTGGTTTCATGCAAGGAAAGCAGCAGAAGTTGCAGAAGTTTTTGTTTCTCTCCCCTAAATTCCACCAGAAATGAGTCTTTGCCAGTGCAGCCTCTTGGAGGATGCCTTGCAGGGTCCCAAAGACTCGTTTCTGGCAGAGTTTGGGGGAGAGAAAGAAAAACTTTTGCTGCTCTCCTTGCATAAGAAACAAGTGGAAAGATGCAGCCCAGTGGCCAGGCCAGGCATGTGGGGTGCATGTGGGTGACGCAGCCTTGTTTTCCCATGCTGCCTGGATTAATTGCTTTGGGGGGTGCTTTGGGAGTGACATTTCTCTGTGGACCACCAAAATTTTCTCGTGGACCACCAGTGGTCCCTGGTGAGGGAGACCACTGTATTAGATTAATTCATACAATGTATTTTACCTTATGTTGACATCACATCATTTGTTGATGAATTCCCCAAATCTCTTACACTATTTGAGGGTATAAATGGTTATTCTGATCTTTTAAGATTTCAGTGGTGTAATTCAGGGCTCTACCATCATTGCTGCATTTTTACTATTTCTGTATCGAAAAATCAGTGTGAACTTTGGAAAGATAAGGCAACAAATATGCAAAGTTGCCTTGTCAGCTTTGTGCCTCATTTCTGGATGTTCATAGGCATATTTGACATAGCCCACAACTTTTTTGAATTGTAACTCTCTGACCAAGCTAATAATTGGCTTCATAAATACAACTTTTTGACACTACCACTGAATTTTCCATATCCCTTGTCAGTCTGCAGTAACATCCAATTCTGAAAATATTTTATTTGTTTAAAAAAACCTCAACTAGTAATTCTAAAACTTGGTTCTTTCCATTGTGACCACTTATATCCTTTTACAATATTTCTCATAACAGAATAAATTATCATCAAATAGATTGCATATTGATTCATATTCTTTACATTTTAATGATTTCTCCTTTTAAAAAAAGCGGTTCTTTAGGTGTTTCAACCTGCTTTGCAGCTGACAAATTTATAATTTTTATTGTTGTTTTTTTTCCTTCATAAAAGAACACCTGAGCATATCTTTAATCATTTGTCTTGGGAGAAGGGAAGTATAAAACTCTTGCCTTTAATAGGCATTCCACCTTTATTTTAGTGCTTCTTCTCTATGGAATTGGGCTTAAATAGCAACATGACTTGTTTTAATGTACCATCTGAACTAATAAATGCTGTACAAAATAACACAGCAGGCATTAGAAAATGTATTACTTTTATCAGTCATGCTGTGACACAGTTTGCAGTATGCTGCAGAGTATTTGAATAGTGTAGCTTTCTTGCTTAAGTTTTCTATCCTGGCAAATATTTGTTTTTGATCTGCATTTATTGAAAGTGATACGTTGAAGGGAAAGAGCAAAATACAGAAGAAAAATTCTAAAAGCAGTATATTAGGCTTGTCTATCATAATCTATGAAAAGGGCATTACAATATAACGGTGAAAACTAGGTGGATCAGCTTGAGAAACTGGGAATGTCCTCACAGCAAATGTTATATAAACATGCTACACAATACTTCTGTTTCTACCATTGTAACTCTGATGTGTCACGAAACAAATGATTGTAAGTTGAGGACTACCTGCACAATGTTTCTTAATTGTCGTAAAGAAAAGCAGATACAGTTCCAGTTGTCTGAACAGTAGGAGAGAAATACTTTATGGTTCCTGGAGTAAGGGAAGACATCTAGGATAGCAGCCTAACCCCAACTTTTTGGGCATCAGGAACCGGTTCCGTGGAGAGAGGTTTTTCTATGGACCAGAGGGGGTGTGGTTTCATGTGCTGCCAGCATCCAATGGATGGGGCTTCACTTGGTTGCGCGGACCAGTTTCTGGCATGTCACAGACTGGGGACCCCTGATCTAGGATCTAAAATAAATCTCCATGTACGGGTGTACATGCATATACCTATATATGTAATTAACATTTACAACTATCAGAATTCTAATGCAATATATGACTGATACATGCCTCATGTCTGAAGACACTGGTTTCTGTTTTATAAGTTACTTCTAATAATGGATAGCTTCAGTGTAGATAATAAAAGCCTTCATTGTCTAATCATCTCAAAAGTTACTTTTTTTGCAATCTTATGCTCCTACAACTTTAAAGGCTGAGAACTCTTAACAAGCAAAAAGCTCCCTCTTATTGGGGTTAAGTGATACCTGACCTTATAAACTAGCAAGTCTAGCAAGATAAAAGGAAGTTTGTACAATGAGTACCACCACTAGACATTTCTCCCCTATCAAAGACTTTAAATTATGTTCGGCTCAGAATAAACCATGTCTGCACTCAAGGAATAAAGCTTATCACTAATTTAAAGAGGGTAGAGGGAAATATGAAAACACAACATACTTATTTCATACCAGAGAAATGGTCATACTCAAAACACAACTCCCTCGAAATATGGACTCTTGAGAAAGGAAAACCAAAATTTACACCTACATTAACTTTAGCTCAACTGCTCACTGCTTTGTTTCTTGGTGAAACGTTTTACTGATGGTACAATAGCTTTATGCCAATAACCTATTTATATAACCTGACAAGTTCTTCTGGGCTGAATGCCATCATGATTTTGTCCCCAAACAATTTCTTTTAGGAAAAGAACACAGCAGGACATAAATGGATTCCAGCACAAATTTATTTATTTGTTGGGTCTTTATGTTCCTTCAGTCCTTAGATTTTAAGCAGATAACAACAGTATCAATGAAGGAGAATATTTGTAGTTCAAGGTTGAACTGTGGGGTCTTTGTTGCTCTTTGAGCCATTATGGTGCCGTGGTTAGAATGCAGTATTGCAAACTAATTCTGCAACTGCCAGCAGTTCAAGTCTCACCAGCTCAAGGTTGACTCAGCCTTCCATCCTTTCGAGGTCGATAAAATGAGGACCCAGACTGTTGGGGGCAATTGGCTGACTCTGTAAACTGCTTAGCGAGGGCTTTATGCACTGTGAAGGATATAAAATATAAGTGCTGTTGCTATTGCTCTGAACTTGGTTGCTTTCTTGCAGACATTTCATTACCCAAACTAGGTAAGATAATCAGGCCTAGCAGGGAGTAAAATAGCACTGATGATGTCACATAGTTTGAGTAATGAAACACCTAAGCTCAGAGAGCACCAGGACCCCTCAGATAACAACCATGTACAATAAATAGTTTTGAAATTTCCAAAAAGACCTACATTTACACTACAGACAAACTCAACACTGCATTTGCCATTACATATCTGGGGTGTAGCTTCCATCATCTCCTCACTCTTAAATTTGAAGGTCCAGCTAAGAGCTAAATGACATCAGAAGTGTGGCCAATTTTGCTGACAGAACTAAATCTGATAGAAGGCGTAGGCCCAAGAACTTTTTGTTTTTGCTGATTGAGAAACAGAAATTGAATGTTCTGTTTTTCCAAGATGCAACTGGAAGCAGTCATTTAGGCCAGCCAGTCAACCCTTCTGCTTAGCACAGGAATTGAAATGATAATGAACCTGGGAAGAACAGAGCCAGAAGGGACTTGGGACATGGGACCTCCAACCTTAAATTATTAATTGGAGCAAAGTCACTCCCCCCCACCCTCCCCCCCAAAAAAGGATATACAACATGAATGTTCCACTGTGGAGTTACCTTTTCTCACTGAATCAATATAACCTGTAGAAACACAACAGTGATATTAAAATACATTTCACTAATATGATCTGAAACCCAAATACTTACCAGCCTTGCTCGGTGAAAGAAAAACTATCACCACAAGAACAGGAACAATCACAAGTCCATTTATCATTGTAGATCTAAAAAAAAGAGGAAAAAGATTCTTGCTTTAAAAATAAAATCACAACTAAGCATACTCTAGCCGAGTACCAATTGTATTTGATAAGTTCTGCACTGTTCAATCAACAAGCATGAGCAATTTCCCAACTACATTTAACAATCGCTTGACTAACATGAAGAGTTTGTAAGAGGCTAGATTCCGGAATAGCAAAAAATACAACTTTATAAGAGTAGCCGAATGTATACAAAATAATGCATTTACAAATATGAAACCCTCTCGCAAATTTGAGATGGTGGGCTTTTTAAGCCCTTCCTACCAGCAGTTAATATAAACAGAGATGTGTGGAGGCTGTGTGTGCGCCTTTATTTAGTGATTCTTGGAAACTATCTGACAAGTTCCCATGGTTTTCTCGGCAAACATTGGGAGGTGGTTACCACTGCCTTCACCCTGGGGCTGAATGAGAGTGACTGGCTCAAAGTCACTCAGAATGGATGATCTTCCATTGTCTAGCCTGGTACCTTAACCATTTCACGAAATTGGCTCCTATGGACAGTCTTAAGTGTGTAATATTTAGATTTCAAAGCAAAGACTGATATTTTGACCAATTTTTTTTAAAGTCCAAAGCCAGACCTAAAGCATTGCATCCAATATCAAAGGAAAAGGAACCTTAACCAACAGGGATATTATTGTTCAAAGGCTGTTCCCAACACTAATCTTACATGTGTGAGTTCTGCACGTTTCTTACCAGATCAACCTTACCTTTGGAAAATCACACAGCAGCAAAACTGTGAGTAGCAGCAAAACGACTCACTTTTTTAAAAAAACAAAATGATCTGTTTGGTTTTGGGCTGTTTTTCCCCCCTTTTTAACACTAGGGATCTAATCAACTCACGCCACTGGAGCCACTGGTAACATTCCTATCAGACCATAATGTAACAGTTTGCAATTTCACACTGACTGGAAGATGGCCACTGGGATATCTCCTGTCAATGAGCTGGACTTGTATAATTAGCACATTTGGGATTCAAATTGGCAAGGTTGGTCCATAATTACATGAACCATCACTGGGAATCAAGCAGGCATGTTGATTACAGTACATTCAGAGGTTTTGGAATCCATCAAAATATCAGGAATATTTTGGACAAAGGAGAAGAGAAGAGGATTTTGATCAACTTGCACAGACTAAATTGTTTTACGTTGCAATTTTCTAGGCCTTTTTTAAAAGTGTAATCTTAGATCATATTTTGAACTTACATTAATAGGTTTTTTTTAAAAGGGAAAAGAATTCTGTAACTTTATTATAAGGTACCCAGAATTAAATGCAGATGGCCTTCGACTTACAATAGTTTGTTTAGTTACCATTCGAAGTTACAATAGCACTGAAAAAAGTAACTATTTTCACACTAACACCCATTGCAGTATCCCCGTAGTCACATTACCAAAATTCAGATGCTTGGCAACTGGCTCAAATTTATGACAGTTGCAGTGTCCCAGAGTCATGTGACCAACATTTGTGACCTTCTGACCACAAAGTCAATGGGGAAGCCAGATTCATTTAACAAGTATGTTACAACTTAACAACTGCAGTGATTCACTTAACAACTGTAACAAGAAAGGCTGTAAAATCTAAACAAACGTCCCACTTCGCAACAGAAATTTTGGGCTCAACTGGGGTTGTAGATCGAGGACTATCTGCATGATCTAAAAAGGAAAAATGGGGAAGGGGCAAAAGGAAGGGAAAATCATATTACCAAATTCCAATTGTGCAGTAGGAGATTTAATTCATGAATGCCTTGGGCTGCCTGTATTCTAGCTAATTATACGCCATTTGAATATTTTGCTGAAATGTTACATATATGATTATCACTGTGATAAAATGCTCGCCTACTAATGGTAGCCTTTATGCACACAGCAAAAAATACGAACCAGGTCTTTAGAGCTAGGTTACTGCACAAACCTTGCAGGAACAAAAGCAAAAGGAAAGAACAATTTGCAGCCTTAGCTTGCCAAAAATACAGATTTTGTATTCATTTTATCAGGAAGCTATTCTATGGATCAAGACAAGCTGTTTAAATGATATCCTTAGGGAGGCAAATGTCAAGCACTTCTTGATATATAATGCTTAAGAAGAAACAGAGCCCAGCTCTCTACTAAAGTGTCTAGCATAAGCCAACAAACTGTTTAGGCAGTTGAAGTCCTGCCAAGAAACTTTTGGAAAGGATGTCAAGATTTCTTGCGGGCTGCCATTTTGCTCAGAGAACATAGGATATGCTGCTAGCCTGTATATTCAAGCAAGGAAGGAATAGACCTTAAAAGAAAGCCTGTTAATTTTGAAATCACACACCAACTCCACAAACAGATGCCAAGAATGTTAGCCAAGAAGTCAAGTTTCAATGCAGCATTTCACCTAGATAAACATGAAACAACCAGGAGGAGGATGATTAAAGCAAAAACAAAAAAGATAATCAAAGCCTAGAAAACACAACCCTCCGTGTCAATGAAAACTGAGCCTTCTTCTGAAGGAAAGAAGACGAATTATGGAGCACTAGAATGAAGAAATGGCATGAATCCAAGACACGTTTTAGAAGTTAGGTTGGCAAGTCTCATTAGTTAGAGAGGTACCGAGACATATTCTGGAAGGATAATACATTGGGGTTTCAGCATGTTAAATATCTAGTGCTTTTCCCCTCTTAAATCCCACAAAAAAATCCCCCACTACAATGTTTTAGTGCACCTTGGAGATTTCTATGGCCACAAAAGGAATGCTGTCAGACTGTCTATGACTCCCAAACTGTTCCTTACAGGACAGTTCTGTCCTATTTTGTTTTCAACTTTATGTTATATTTTCCTCTAAACTGTATGTCAACATAATTACCTTATTTAACCCCTAAAGTAGAAAGAACATTGCTACGCAGTTAAGATAACTCAGACTAGACCCTAAACTGCACCATGTATGACATCAAGTCACACTATGTGTGACATTAATTCTTTAGCCTCTCACAATCTTGGTTTTATAGTGTGGATTAATTAATTGTTTTAACTGGCTTTTATATTTGGCTTTATTGTATGCCACCCAGTCACCTTATTTGATAAAATAAATAAGCTGACAAGAATTTATTGAACTTTTATATTCACAATATGTCCTTTTGGAAGAAAGAACAGTGGCATCTTTACAAATCTACTGTTACCATTATCATCATCTTCCCTCAGCAAAACCTATAGATAATCCACAATATCACCTAAAATGCTAATATCCAGTTTTGTCTGTGTATATTATCTCTTAAGGTTGTAAATTCTAGCACAAGTCTTAAACTGATGACACAATTGATAACAATAACATAATAATAATAACTGTCTCAGAAAGAAATGCTGACTTGGGCCTAGCATTTTGGTCCTGACTAGAAGGCACTTGTGAGCTAAACATTCCTAATGTTGTGTTAGACAGCAGTGTTCTTCAAACACCCATAACACCACAATATATCACTACTAGATACAATTTTGATTAAATTGATGTAGAAATACTGATCCACTATATCTTCTATATTTTTGTTTATTTAAGTATGCAGGGATTTTTTACAAAGCCTATTTCCAAGATTAAATTTAACTGCTGTTAATTGCTGTATTACCTGTAGATAAAATTGCTCTTTTATCTACATTAGAAAGGCAATTCAGACAGGTCAACAAGCAAGCCATACTACCTTTGCCAAACAGAACACTACTTTAAAAAAAAGAAAAAAAAAACAGGCATTGTTCATTCATTTTATTAGATCATATAATCACAACAGTTACGCAAGCATTCTTTTAACATTTTAGAGACGAGTAAAATGAACTTTAATATAAACTGCTGTGGATTGAAATGTCCTTGAGCTGAACTTTCTGAATTTCCTGTAAAGGCATCCATTTATTTTGCATTCCTAATGACATCTATATTAAGATACAGCCAGACCATTAGATGATGTGAACTCTAGCCTACAAAAGGTTATGCTATTAGTCTTTAAGGTGCCACTAGGTTTTCTGCTCCATTTTACAGCACTGCTAATCGGACTTTTTGTAATGATGAGCAAGAACAGCATGTGAAATTGCTGCTCTCAAAAGCCCTTTGCAAAATACTACAAAATAACTTCCATAGATGGATTTATCAGAGAGAAAATATCCACATAAAATTCATCTGCTTCATCTTTTTATCAACGAGAATAATCAAAACATAGAGCTTGCTATTAAAAAAACACCCTTTCTGCATATTTAAGATGAAGCAATTAACATTCATTTAACACTGTCTTTAAAGACTGAGTTAATAATGCTCGTTCTAAAAAAAACCTGCATATTTGATGTTTTTTATTCCATGTATGCCATGAATCACAATGTGGTATGAGTGAAGTTTTTTTTTTTTAAATGTGATCACTAAAATGTGAACCAAGACTTTTGTTTAATTATATGGTCTTTTTGCAAAATATAAATTGATACATACTGACAGAATCCTTTACTCTAAAGATATTGTTGTTAAAGAACAATGAATGGCTTATCCCCTTAATACAGGAGTCCCCAAACTTGGCAACTTTAAGACTTGTGGACTTCAAAGTCCACAAGTCTTAAAGTTGCCAAGTTTGGAGAGCTCTTCCTTAATAAGTATGCTTAATATATCATTATTTCAAAAATAATACTTAACAAGCATAAGGACATTAGATTCTTGTACCTTTGATTTTAAGGGTTGCTGGTCTATTCACTAAGTCTGTGGAAGAGAACCTCTCCCTGGAAAAATCTTACAGGCTTCTGAAGTGTTCTGATGTTACAAATCATTTGTCCACCGTGATTCAAGACCCTTGCATGCTTGTGAGTTTATGGGTAACTATAGATAGTCAAAAAAGCTAGCTGACACTCTACATTTACCCCAAGAATGTAACACAGGCATAGGTAACTTGCAATATTTAAGCCAGCATTGGGTGTACATTAGTTAACAGAGCATTCCTCAACCTGGTACCTTTCAAATGTATTGTATTACTACCTGGGGATGGTCGCAGCTGTGACCCAACATGTCAAGACAGCACCAGGTCAGGGAAAACTATTTTAGTGCAACAAAAGAAATGTCGCAACAATGCATTCCTGTCTTAGAAGAGAAAGGAGATGCCTCCTTGAACAAAGGCACAGGGAAATTTGATAGTTTCTAATCAATTCTATTTCCAGATAGGCTTCAGTTCAATTCTCGCAAACTTGTAATTGTACAATTGGATACTCAAGGAAAACAAATTAAAGAGGAAACAAAAATGTAGGTGTTTCTCCCTTTTTCACTGGATTTATGGGATGAGGATGGGATACCTTTTAACTTCAGATTCTTCCCCAAACTGTTGAAGGACATATTTGACTCTACAGAGGTTTGCACCATTTTGTTAATTATAACTCCCTAATGTCTGTACAAGAGCCCTTGTTTCATACACAACTCGTGCTTCTTAAAATCTATGGGACCAGAGTTCTTTACATCTTCCAATAAAACAAAGACAAATAAAGACAGGCATTGCAATAGAAGTAGCCAGCCTGGAAGAGAGCAAATGAGTTCTTCTGCAATAAATATCAGCATTATTGGTACTGTATTAACGTGAAGAACATAACAGGCTGCTTTTATTGCAAGACGAACTAATGCTTCTTGGTCTTCCTCCCTCTGTGTGAACAATTTAGACACATCAATTTGTTAAGCCAAGCATTTGCACATGGTGAAATGTAGGCATTTATGCCTTGGGTGCTGATGGCTGGGGAATATTTAAGCCAAGAAATAGTCTGTTGAAGATATGCCCCAGATATTTTCTTCTTGGCCTAGAGAGGACTTCAGGGCTCAGCCCCTCAGATTTCCAATGCTCTCAGGCTGTAATGCAACAAACTTAATTCTGGCAGGCTGTAATATGGACAAGGCAGTTTTTTTACTGACACGAGTCAGTCTTTATCAGGTGCCATGACATCCTTTAACCTGAGACACTCTTGAGTTCTGGCAGAATAGCTGCGCCATAAATGAAAGACATGCTATTTTAGCCAGCAGGATACTTAAAATGTGTTAACAATGTGTTGTATTCACACTTACAGAAGGATTGCTGCCATAAATAGAAACCTGAGCAATTCTAGCCAGTACAATTTCTACACACATACAAATACCCATTCCAAGAAATTACCAGTTACAACTTCTGCACCCTGAGTGTTTAGGGAAGACTGTAATATATGCACAAATCTTCTCGCCGTAAAAAAGAAAAAAAAGTTAGAGAATGCAACACAGTACAAGTGGCAGTGCCTAGGGACGCTGGCTGATGTTGGAAAAAGAAAACCAGGGTCAAAGTGAGTTAGAACTTAGATGGGACCCTACTAAAAAGTTCCTAGGTGCAATTTACAGAAAGAAGTGACAAGCCTATGCTGTCCTCAGGCCAAAAAGCTTACCTGGATATATTATGTAGTCACTAGGAGTTGAGCTCAACTTGAAGAAGCCTCGAGTTGATGCATGCCATTGCCAATTCCATCCTTTCTTTCCAGTTTCCCCAATGTTATCTCACTGGGGAAGCTGATAGAATTTACTTACACTTCAGCTGAGAAGTTTTACCTTATTGCTAAAGGCGGAGAGAGAAAATGGTGGGGGGATGGATAATTTGCAGCGTGACTCAGATGCACAGCTGTTCATTAAATATGTTCACCACAAAATACAAATCTGTGCAGGGAAAGGCAGTATAATGTCTTGGGAGACAACAAGCGAGCTAATTGTAGAAGAATAGTGAAGGGAGGAGGGAAGCCAGTTTAAAAAGGTTGCAGCATATCCCCAGAGAGTAGGCCATCTGCAAATATGATAGACTAAGCCAAGAACACATTTAGAAATTTGAATGCTGCAATGCAGCCTCTGTGTGTGCTATTTCGCTCTTCCCTGACACCTGAAAATAGAGTACTCTTTTTTCGGTTTATTTGCTAAGAAAACTCTTTTTTGTTGTTTTGTTTTGTTGATGTTGTTTTTTGTCTCTACCAGGAAAGACAAAATAAAAGGCCCTGGGACATATAAGGGAAACATTCCATTTAAAAGGCACATTCTCACACTAAGGGGCATTTTGTTATTTACTCTTGAAAGTGTTTCACATGAACAGCTTTCTCTCCTTGCCCTTAAAATTCATGACACTTTATATGTAATTTCTAGGGAGCCCTAATGTAACTTCTGCCACATCACAAGATTAAACAGCAAGTTTAATCATTCTCCTCCTGTAACTTTCCTGTTACAACAAGCTTTTGAGGCACAGTATAGTGCTAGAAAAGAGCAGCCATGAATGCTACTTTCTAGAATTGAGGAAAGGCTGCTCTGGGATTACAACACAGATGAGCCTGCTTGATATACTAAGTGTGAGATATTTATTTGATCAGTGACTGAATAAAATAGAACATATATGATCTAATTACAGCAGAAAGATAGGAGAAAACCAACAAAGCACTCACATATCCAAAAGACAAATGAACCAGGTATGAGGATGTCTGTCATGTGCAGTATAGTTAATTGTTTGTGCACATTCACAGCAGCAATACAGAACGCTGTTGCATCTTAAGAGTGACAGTTTTCTTGTTTGATAAGAGAAAAATAACAAATTCCTCAGGATAATTCAGTGCATTTAGCAAGAAGTGGGAGGTGAGTCTTCCTCAAATATTACTGTAAAAGGGACAGTACATCAAATGAATCCCCCACGTAAGGAGAGGTTTCATTGTGGATATGCTGAATATACTGTATAAAAGCACAGGGGGAATACAATTATATCTGGCTCTGAAGAAGAACCTTTGCTGGCTTGGAATGATGAGCAAGTTGATGTAGTTGGCTGGTTTCCACCTTATATGATTCAATCAAGTTTGGGCAGAATTTGAAATGAATCCTCTTTCATACTGGGCTTTAATGCAAAAGGACTCAAACTAATATGAAAGAAGAGATGGAATCAACTCAGCTGGTAAATAATGGCATTTTAAGTCTGTAATTAAAGATTAATAACCATGTTCTAATGTCAGCCCTTGTCTGACCAACTTCTTATCTCAGAATTACATTAGATATATATTTTGGGGCATACACTAAGGTTAACATTGACCATGGACAAGAGATTTACTTAGTGAATGTTGAACAGTAAACACAACCCATCCAAATGCATTTTGATGGTTGTCTCCTTTCTCACCATAGCTCAGCAACCTTTGTAATATTGGTCAACTGGCAATTCTTTTTCATGTTTGTTGACCGCAATGGGGAAAAATTCTTCAGTAAACTTCTTCAGGTATGAGACAATGCACAGCCAGAAGGTTAAATCCTTTGTTTTGAAAAAGAACCTGGGAATGAAAAACCAAGGAAGAGCAGACACTATAGGAGAAACTCTTATGTTTGCTCTTTAGCTATCTCATTTTCCCAGAAGAAAAATGACTGCTCAATTGTAAATTTGCAATTTGTCCACATGGCGGCACTGAGCTGGACCGCAACTATGCTACATAATGGATACAAGACTGTGGTTACAGCAGTCTTCCTTATGTACAATTAACTTTTTTGGTTTGATTCATGGTTGAGAATGCTGTATATGAAGGACTATAGTTCGAAGTACTATATGGAACAAAGTGGGCCAAGTAAAAGTGAAAAGTCCTGAAGCCAGATACCAAGCAGGGGAGGTACTCCGAGGAACAAAATGGTAGTCATTGGTGAAGTAGGAATCAAAGTCCTCCAGGAGTCCAATCAATTCTATTTTATTTTATTTTAATTTTTTTTATAGACAGGGATCACCAAGGTGGCTGGCTGCCTCTGTGAAAGGATTTTTTCGGGCAGTGTTATTGTTACGCCTGAATGTCAGTAGGCAATCAGGAGAGGCCCTTCCGGTTTATTTGCTCATGGGAATCGAGCCGCCACCTCAGCGGTACGCAGGCCCAGAGTCATACCACATGAGCTACTGCTTTGTATACAATGGTATATATAATTTGCAAAAAATATCAATTTCTCATTCCTGATCTGGATGAAATAAAGCACATTTTTGCTCAGGCTGAATCCAAGCAAAGAAGTCATTAATAATACCAACATTTCATCAATGTTTCTAACTTTTCTCCTATAAGGAATGGGGAAAACTTTTCAAAGTGAGGTTACTCTTATCATAAAAGTAACACTCAGTCCATCTTTTATATCCTTCTGTATTAAACAAATCCCTGCATTAGGATTACCTTTAATAAAAAGACAAAAAACTAGAATCAATCTAAAGTGGTAGAACCTGAAAGTATTGAACTTTCCTGTAATATAAGGAATCCTTTGACACTCCATCAAAAGCTTTCAAAAAACCTAGCTATTTTACTTCCAATAAAACCTATCAGCCTGGATTTAGTGAAAGCAAGCAAATACCAAGGGATAAAAGTGCCTAACACACATTAGTGTAAGAATGTTCTCTAATATATGTGACACATGTGTTTAAAATACAAAAATATTAAGCATTTGATCAATCAATTTCTGCACAATATCCAAGTCTCTGGAGGTATTTTTTTCTGGGAAAAATAGAAAGGGTGGAGAAATATATAAGCTTGTTTTAAAACTGCTCTATGAAATAATTTGGCTCTGTCCTGTTAGTTTAGGGGCAAATATATATACAAGACAAGAAAAAGGAATATTGTGTTAAGTAATACTTGTGACTATCATCAGCTGTTATTTGTATGCAAAATTACCCTAATTTTGTTATTTTAATTAGGCTTCAGTACTTTTCCAAAGTCCTTGGATAAACTAAATGTACTAAATGTTCCTAGAAAGAGCACATACATGGAATACATAAGGAAATTTCTATTAATTTCTGTTGTTCACTTCTCAAACATGCAGGAACTTTGCTGGTATCCACCCATTAATTCACTAATTGCGTTCACTATTTCATGAAACTGTCTTGCTTATTGCTCTCGCTGTATTAGGAACGCTGCTCAACATAAGATCTTTTCTTAGGATAATGGGAACATAATAAATTCCAACCTCCCTCGGATATATTTTATACCCCTTTGTAGTCCAGTTACTCACATTAAGTCAGTGGGAAAGCAAATCTTAACTGGCTATCTCCATACCTTTCTTTTGTCAGGAAATATAGGTAAAGCAACCCAAGCGACTATTGGGATCTGATTACTGAACCAACAGTTAGTTACAAGATTCTCTAAAAGCTTGGCCATAAATCCAAGGAAGGACTTTAGATGAAAATATTGGCTTTTGCAAACTATAGTAATAAAAGTCAAGGATTACGCTGAAAAAAAAATGCTGCAAAAATTCAATATAAAGAATATCAAACTTATGACAACAGGTACAACAGTCTTAGTACTGACAATGCAGATGTCAAAATGGTGGATAGCATCTACCTTTTAGACTGAACCAACAATAATAAAGAAACAAACACTCAAGAAATATGCTGCAGATTAGCAATAGGTAAACAGCTATGAAGGCCTTGGGGAAAATATCCATATGGCATGATGTCTTTATACTTATAAAAATCAGAGTCATGTAAATCATGTATCCTCTGTGGCACTCTATGGAAATGAAAGGTAGACTTTGAAGAAATAAGCTATGAAGGATATTGAACCTTGGTGTTGTAAAAGACTCCTTGAAAATGCCATATCCAATCAAGAAAACAAATAGATTACTGAAAAAACACCAGAGGTTTCATACCAAATACAAATGACCAGGCTCAAATTATCATACTTTGGACACATTGTGCAAAAACCTAGCTTTCTGGAGAAGCTTTAATGCTGGGAAAGGTGAAAAGAAAAAAAGAGGGCTATGCACCCTTGGACGACCTGAAAGATCAAGTTATGTTATGCTGTTGCTAGGACCTGACAATATGATGGCCCACAATCAATCAATGATCAAATCTAGGTTCCCAAAACAGCTAATTTCTTCTATTCTCTCAGGAGGTGTCCCAGGGATTCACTTCATTCTTGTTTATCCACCAAAAAGCACTTCACTGGAGACACTGCTACTCCAGTGACCTGAAATAGTCATATCCCAGGGTAACATTTGCCCTTAAAGTGAACTTAAACTGTTTACTTCAGTGCTTTCAAGGTGCTTGGATCATCATGAAACAGTGCTCCTCGAAGATTTCATTCACCTCTTTTTCAACTGGAAAATTCAAAGGGGAAGCTATTTCAAGATTCTAGAACACTTTGAGTAGCAACCCTCAGGGATTCCTCTTTCTCACTGTTAAGAGACAGGACAATCACAGGTAATTGTTAGATAGGAATATGAGTATATGCAAACAGAAGAGGGGTATCTGTGCAAATGCACTGGGAGGCTGCATACCAATAGCGGGCTGTGGCTTTTCTTGCTGCCAACACAAAGACTTCAATATGCTTGGTCAGGTTCCTATTTATCCATTAAGCCATAAAATGTATCTTACTCCTGTAAAAGATGAGAAACCATGGGCGCTTGCAGGTTTAACTCCAACTAAAGACCTTTTACAGAGGGCTTTTGGAGCTCTGCCCCTGAAATTGTCACAAGGCTCTAATCAGCCTCACAATGTTGATAGGAGTAACCTAAAGGCCAACTTTAATTGCATAGTCAGGAAAAACAGAAAAGAGGGCCAGCAAGGAGGAACATTAGGATTCCATGGCTGAAGCTGAAATAAAGAAGACCAGAACTGCCCAGAGAAGCAGCACATATTAAATCCTACACTGTGGTCAATTATTATTTATAATAGTGGTATGGAAATAAAAATATAAGTAAACATTCAGGAGTTACACCAGGTATATTCCCAAGCATCAAATGATCGAGCAGTAACACAGGGATATAAGAAGCAAAGTACACATGGATACAATACACTACAAAGCCTCATTGTTATTTTTGCTATACCATAATATACATTAAAAGGTAAATAAAAAAATATTTACAAATTAGATTCAGGAGGCCATTCCACTCAACTGGATTGAATGTAATGGTATCCTGAATTTCTCATAATGTTCAAAGGATAACTGATTTTATTTCACCGGTCAAGTGACTATTATAGAAAGTCAAGCGTATTCCATCCCACTTTGAAGCAACCATTTTTGATCTTATATCTTTCAGATATATTATGCTAAAATACTTTTTCTTCTGCCTTAGCCCCTGTGAAACCTGGAGTACAACATATATCTTGAAAGCTGATACATGAATTTTAATATATTTTACTTTTACCTTAAGAAATAGTGAAAGCCAGTTTGGTGTAAAACTGAGTTCTAGTCTAGTCTTAGGTATAAAGCCAGCTGGTTGTCCTTGGGCCGGTCATTCTTTCTCACCCCTTTATCTACTAGAAGGCTGCATCTGATAAAATGTTTAAAATTGAACAAAAATAAAAGCTTGAAATGAAAAATTGAAAACAATGGGATACACCCAACATTTTATTATCCAACTTGGAACAGCTGGACTTTCTCTTGCTCCTTTAACTCTTCTCTACCATGGCCTCTTAAGTTTCTTCTTAATCTAGAGTATCTTTCCAACAAATTATGGGTGCAATGAAATACACACCTGATGCAATGCTTCCATGCAACTATCCTGTAGCAAGCAAATGTTTTTTAAAAAGAAAAAATATGGGACTGATGCACTGTATTGTTTGCTTAATGAAGTTTCCATTCTACATATACTTACTTAAGAATAAATCCCAGGACTGAATTGCGAGCCATATAACCCATTTCAGCAAAATCTGATTGAAGGTCTGCACATCACAATTTATGAAGATTCCTTCTGCCCAGTCTGGGGGGCAATTTCTGTTGCAGGATATTACTTCTTGCCATGAAGTGAAACTTCTGTTTTTCTGGAGCAAAGGCAAAAACAATATATAATCTGATCAATATTGTCCCTGAGAACAAATAGTTTCCTTTTACAAATAAAAGAGTGACTAATCAAAGAAGAGCTATGTTTTAAAATAAAAAGTACCATGAGCTATATATGTCTCTTGAACTCCTTTGACTTTTGCTATTATTTTTAAGTTGTGAAACCAGAATTCCTTTCACTATTCCTCTTATATGAAGGGATACCTGTGTACATGCAAGCTTGTTTACAGCTTATGGCTAATCATCACAGGCTCTTCCACCAGTGTCCTTTGCAGCAGAGATTCAGGGGAAAACAAGATGATACAGAATTTGTTCTGCAATTAAGCTCAGACTGCAGAATTTTCTTTTCTCCAAAGAAAGGTTAGCCCGAAAGTTAGCTCTGGTAGCCACCTTCAGATCTGTCCCATCACATTTGAATGCTTGTCATTCGCCAGACATCGAAAATGGGTGGGATCAGAACCCAAAGTGAACCGGCAAAGTTTAAGGACTCCCCGCCCACCATTTTGCCTCACAAAATGCAAAAGGGGAAAAAAACCTTGGTAACAACCTTTCGTCCACAAAACGCAGCGCAAATGTCTGGTTTTGTTCATTCTGAAAGTCACAGATGCAGATAGTAGGTGGCATGTGGTTCCCAAGCTGCTCTTTTTGAACTCATATATTTTAGGAAAAGGATCAGCAATCCACAGGCCCCATATGGCCCAATTTCATTTTTTGCAATCAAAGAAGCCCCTGCCTCCCAAGTTTATATCGCCAAAATTTCAAGGAGAATCTCAAATTTTCAAACAGGTTGATGATTATTGCCTTGTTTCTTTTATTGCCACTGAAAGATTAATCACAGAAGTTTTGTAAACCTCTGCTGGGCTTAACCAACCGACCTAGAGCTTTAAAAAAGATAACCAGAATCACAAGCCAACCAACCCCAACAAACCGCTTCAGCCCAACTGATTTTACTACATCACTGAAATCTCTTGCTGCATTTTGAAAGTGCAGCTTGATTAAGGAAGGGGGGGGGGAATCCTTACCAAGTCTTTTTCATCCTTGGTTGGTGTCAAAAAGCTTGGCTTTTTATTTTATTATTATTATTTTAATATGTTTTTATATATTTGAATCACCATGTGTGAGGAGGCAGCAACAATAATTTTCAAAATAAAATGAAATGGCCAGAACTTAAACTGGGGACCAAATTCTAATACTTGAATTATAAGCAAAGTTAGTTGAAACTATATGATGGGAAAAAACCAATTGCAAGCCATTCCAAGCCTTCCAAGAGACTTCTAACCTAAATCAGCCCATCTTAGGAGACTGCTCAAAGAGAAACACATTCTGGTTCCATATTTTTAGGAGGTGAGGAAAGCCAAAGAAAAGAGGAACTGCTCCTCATAATGGTTTGACTGCTTTGGACTATTTCTCTGGTGGAGAATAGACTGGTCCCTCTTTAATAGCCTCTAGGAAATTGAAAACACTCAAGATAAAGGACAAATAAAGTTATCAACACAAATATAAAACATGGGCAAGACATAGCATCACTAGAAGTCTCTCCAAAATATCTCTGTTGATATATTTAATTGAATCAAAAAATGTTCACATTCAATTCAGTATGTCAACTGAAATATTTTGGAGGCTTCTACATATTTTACATCTATATTGATGTTTTACATAAATATAAATGTCATGCTTAAAAGATCGAAATATATTTGGTGTCAATTGATTTTCTGATTACACTGTAAATTTTAAATGTGTTATTATGTGATTATGTGCCAACAACTCTTCACAACCACACAGATACCATATAGATGCTTTGATTCTTCCTTATATTGTATGCGCTTTTATGAGTTATCAGATTCCAAGGAGATATAAATCCTACATGGATTTTGTCCATGAAGATATTAGCTCTATTCAAGGTAGACTTTTAAAAACTTTTGAACAACAGCAAGTCCTAAAAATGCTTTAGTTATATTTTCATTTTAGTCTTGATTATATCTAGGAACACATAACGAAAAGCAGCTGCTCTTCTCTATGTTTTTATTACAATTATTTTTATTGACATTTTATTGAATTCCCTGAGTTTTTTTTTATTATGGAACAAAGCATAGAATTATGAAAATAAAATAAACAAATTCTATTTCTAAATAGAAAATTCTGATGCTACCTAAGCAGAGTACTTCAATGGATACAAGTTAAAATTGGCAGCAGTTGAAATTCTTCTTTAAAAAGGCATGGAAAAACTTATCACTGGAGTAAAATATGACGTCATCCCAGAAATCAATGTGTGCTTTTTCATTTCCCTTTTATCTTAGAACAGCAGAAGCTTTTGGAAAAACCAATAAAAATATGTTTTTTCCTCCATTATGAAGGAAATATCTTGTAATTTTGCAAGGAAACAACCTTGATCCAGCATTCAAAATATAGAAAGTTCATGGCCAATTCTGATAATTTCTTCCCACTTTTCAAAATTACTTGGGAAATCTCATTCCCCAGACAAAAGGAAGAAAAGAAAGACAACTTACAGTTTTTCTGATTCAAAAGAAAATGCCTAATTTGCCACTTTTCTAAAGGGGAAAAAAAAAACACCACCAGGCAATACTGTCCCCAAAAGATAATAAACAGGCTACTCAGGTTTTTTAAAATCACTTTCCTACAGAATGTTCATTCTCACATTGTGATTACAAGCAGTCAACAATTTAGCATTTTGTTTTAGTTCAAAGTTTTGGTGGCCCTAGAGGAAGTGATTTATCACCTGTGTTCACTCTTAAAGCCATATCACCCTCATGATCACAATTTGAGGGCTTGGCAACCAGCTTGCATTTAGAGCCGGTTTCAGCATCCTGTCGTGACCTGATCACAATGTGCAACCATTTTGCTGATTTCTAGAAAAAAAACACCCATTGGGGAAACTGAATTCACTTAACAACTGAATGATTTCCTTAATGACCGTGATTTTCTTAAATGACTACCATAGACATTGTTGGGTCCGACTTGACTGACAGTCGCATGACTTATGATGCAAATTCTGGTCTCAGTTGTGATTGTAAAATGAGACTTACCCTAATGAGAAAGCTGAATGTTAATAACAAGAAAATACAGGTAGTTCTCAACTTACAAGTTCATTTAGTGACCAAAGTTACAACAGCATTGAAAAAAATGACTTATGACCACTTTTCACAATTACAAACTTTGTAGCAGCCCCCATCATCATGTGATCAAAATTAAGATGCTTCGCAACTGGTTCATATACTTATGACCATTGCAGCATCCCAGGGTTACCTTTTGCAACCTTTTGACAAGCAAAATCAATGGAAAAACTAGATTCACTTAACAACTATGGTACTAACAATCAGCTGCAGTGAAAAAAATGACCAGTCCTCTAACCCAGGGGTCCCTAACCCCCAGACCGCAGCCTAATACTGGACCATGGCCTATTTGCACCTGGGCTGTGGGCCAGAGTGCACATGCAGCTCAAGTCACGCAAGCAACGGGCTGGCACACATGTGCAGCTCTACTCATGTGAGTGGCAGGGCTGCATGTTTGTGCATCCTGGTTCCTCCGCTCCCCCAGGCTGGGCCACCAAGCTGCAAAGGTTGGGGACCGCTGTTCTAGCACCACAGCATCTCCCCCCACAGCACATTTGACTGTAATCCAGATGCTCAGCCCATGATTATGATATTGCAAGAAGCTGCAGAGACATGATCACCGTTTGTGATCGTCCCCGCATTCAAAGTCAACGTGGAAGCCAGCAGGGAAGGTCACAAGTCACTCCCAATACATCCTTCCTATTCTTTCTCCCACTCAAACATGGCTTCCCTGACCCATCCCCAGCAGCACTCCCTACTGCCTCTCCCATCTCCAGCAGCACTCCCTACCGCCTCCTGCTTTAAAACTGCATCACTTAGTGATAGCAAAATCCCAGTCCCAATTTATGATGTAAGCTGAGGAGTACCTGCACATTAAACATTTGCAAAATGGGAGTTCAAGTTAATATACAGTACAGCTCTTTCTTCACAATATTTTCTCACAATTACTTTACAAAGCAAGTGAGAGATATGAACGCTAAGCAAACTTACTCTGGGTGCCCACCAATAATTAGTATCTCTTTGTGTACTCCTCCCCTATCCCCCAAATTAAGGGGGGTGTCTAATTGGGTGTCTAATTAGTATATAATTGTTGATACTAATTGAGTATGTGGTGGAGGAAAATATGAGTAGAAGCAATAGTAGAAACAGAAACACACAAACATATACCCATTTTACACCATTTCTGACTCCCATCTCTAGGTCTGGAGAGTTAGGGAAACTAAAGCTAACTCCTCTTTCCTTGTTTGGGCCACCTGCCATGTGATGGTTCAGTTAAATGCAGCACAAGCATAGGGATAAACTGTGATTAATCTTGGCAGAGTCCCTTAATGGTCAGGGTTCAGATGGTATTCCAAGGCTAACCCATTGTGGTTTAGCAACTCTTCTAAGATCATTTAATGGAAGTTCATAAATCTAAATACAGATCCCTACTGACATATCTAAGATTACTTTGATGGCTGGCCCTAAAAAAGCTAAGCAGAATTGGATTTAGTCAGTACTGGGGTGAAAAACCACCTGAGTATCAATGCTGTAGGCATTGTGCAAAGTGGAAAGTCCAAAAATATTCCAGAAACAGGCAATGGCAAAGCCATTTATACTGTATAGCCATTTAATTTATACCGATGTCAAGAAAACAACACAAATGTATCCAAGAAATCATCAGAAGTTGAATTCAGCAGAAAAGGCTTTAGTTTTTAGGGTGTTGGTTTTTTTTTTTTTACGAACANAAGTGGAAAGTCCAAAAATATTCTAGAAACAGGCAATGGCAAAGCCATTTATACTGTATAGCCATTTAATTTATACCGATGTCAAGAAAACTACACAAATGTATCCAAGAAATCATCAGAAGTTGAATTCAGCAGAAAAGGCTTTAGTTTTTAGGGTGTTGGTTTGTTTTTTTTTACGAACAGAATATTAAAAAACTACAGGTAGTCCTCGACTTATGACCACAATTGAGCCCAAAATTTATGTTGCTAAGTGAAACATTTGTTAAGTGAATTTGCTCCATTTTATGACCTTTCTTGCCACAGTTGCTAAGTGAATCACTGGTTTTGTTAAAATTAGTCTAATTGCTGTTTAGCAAATCTGGCTTCCCCATTAATTTTGCCTGTCAGAAAGTCGCAAAATGGCATCATGCAACCCCGGGACACTGTAACTGTCATCAATATGAGTCAACTGCCATGCGTCTGAATTTGGATCACATGACCAAGACAACTACCACGGTTGTAAAGTGCAAAAACTGGCTATAAGTCACGTTTTTTAGTGTTGTTGTATGGTCACTAAAGGAACTGCTGTTAAGTGAAAGACTACCTCTAGTTAGTTATTTTATGATTGATTACTGTTCATGCTTATTTTTATACAACTTTTGTTTGTATATAGTTCTTCATACAGTCAGCCAGATGTTTATACTGGATTTGGCATTTTTATCCACCTATCAAGTCCTTTCTAAGAACTTGAGATAGAAAGGGGTTGATGTTTTATGGGGCTAGAGGTATTGTCACAGAATGTAAGCTATCCTGGGTAAAGCTGCCTTTTGCTATTGACTGGTGGTGATTTTGTTAATGCTGATGTTTATACAAGTAGTGCTCCAATTGTTTGGGGATTGCACCCCAAGGCGCCTATTACTGTTGGTGCTACTATTAACACTACTACTATTACTATTATCATCAACCTAAAAATGAATCCATTACAGGATGACGATTCTTCACTGAAGGTTACAGATGGTTATCTAACATACTAGTCCAATACAAGTTAGTAGAAGAGGATTTCCAACATTTAAGTCTAGTCCTCAGAAGCAACCGTTTAAAGCAGCACAGAAAAAAAAAATGAGCTTACATCTGTTCCTCAGGCTTATGATCATTGCAGCATCCCCTGGTCATGTGACCAAAATTGGGGTGCTTGGCAACTGGCATGCATTTAGGACTGTTTCAGTGTCCCTGGGTCATATATTCACCATCTGTGATCTTCCCAATCAGCTTCTGACAAACTCAATGGATTTACGTAATGACTGCATAATTTCACTGAGTTTCAGTGATTCGCTTAACAACTGTGGAAAAAAAGACCATAAAATTGGTCACCTTGCTTGGTAACAGAAGTTCTAGACTCAATTTTGGTCATAAATTGAGGATTAGCTGTATATATAGTGACAGATATATCAGTAATAACTAGTTAACCAATAGGACAGAAAAATTTTAGAAAAAGGTTGTACAGAAGAACTTGCAAAGTTCATTAAGACTTCTTCATACCCTTCACTTCTGCCTCACAAACACAACATCAGCCTGTCCAGCTGTCACTTTATGCTCTTGGCAGTGATTTCTGCCAATCTCTGGACGTATTTCCAGTGAAGAAGGCATTGTTTTATTAGCTACTTAGGCAAAGCACACATCTTTAATGGAGTTTTTATCTCTCTATTTCCCTGACAAAACAGAACCAGCCAGTCTGACTCTGTTATTATCATTAAGACTTTTTCCCCCTCTATTCACTATCTTGAATCCAAACAACATCTGGAATTATAGCTATCCTCGAGAGGGAAAGGGGAAAAAATATTGCATTTGTTTTGAGGGAACAAAACTTGTATTCTTTTTCACATAAACAAATGATTAGATAAACATGTTTCCTGCTGGCTAGCTAGAGTTTTAATGAAACTCTTATTTCCCTTTTAGCTTTTGATAAGTCTCAAAATATGCTGTCTTTTTTGTCCTCCTTTCAAAACAGAGAGATAAATATAATACTTCCGTCTTCAACACCAACATTACAGACAGAAGTGTTTGAGAGGGAGGAGTTAAAAGCCTTGAACGCTGACTAGCATGTCAGGGAGTTTAATAAAAGGAAATTAAAGAGCCCTTCACTGAAATGTTATTATTAATGTGTACCCTGGCGCCAGACGTCTTTCTCATCAATGTAGCTAGTATGCATGACCCTCCTTAACAGACAGCTGTCTCCGGTGTCATTTCTATCAAAATCAAACCTCAGAGCCTCTGTAGAATCAATACAGAATAGAGAAGCTATGCATGCAGCTAACCACACTCAACTAGAAATCGTGGGTGTATTTAACACCAATCCAGTTTTCTGAGAAAGAGCAGCCAGAACAGGCACACATGTATGCAGGTATGTATGTATAAAATTTATTCACCGCCATCTCATTTTGAAGCAATTCTGAGCAGCTTACAGCATAAAACTGAATTGAGAAGAAGGCAATCAGAACCATGGCATCAAGACAAACCCACCAATTCTAGGCATGCTGTATCCTATTCCATATGACTTACAAGGAAGACAGGCTTTACTACAAATCCTAAACTTAGAGGAACTCACTCTTTCAAAGGAAAGCTATTTCAGAGTGAGGTATGAAGCACCTCAACTTCTTCTTCTTTGGAAAGAAAAAAATAAAATCCTTCCTTAAGATCCATCTGAGAATTCCTCCATGGTCACTCAGCTATACCAGGACAAATTGATAAAGCATTTCAAGGTGCTTTAAGTTGGAGCAGGTTTAGAAAGCCACGCCACAGTGGAACATATTTTGTGATCCATTGTTTGGTGGGAAAACCTGCAGCCTGATTTGCAGGTTATCTCCATTCAACCACAAGGTCCAGTATTTAAAGCACTGTGCTGTGAATCTGTCATTGAACATTTGAAGGCTGACTTCTCCTGTCCTACCTTCGATGGAAGCTGTTTTAAAGAGTCCAAAAGCTACACACGAAGCAATAAATGTAACCAGACAAGGAATTTTCATTCTATATACAGGTAGTCCTCGACTTACGACCACAATTGAGTCCAAAATTTTCTGTGGTTAAGCAAAACATTTAAGTGAATTTTACCCCATTTTATGACCCTTTTTGCCACAGTTGTTAAGTAAACCACAGCAGTTATTACGTTAGTAACACGTTTTTATTGAGCAAATCTGCCTCCCCATTGACTTCCTGCTTGTAAGCAGGTTGCACAAAGTGACTACATGACCCCGAGACACTGCAACTGTCATATTTACGAGTCAGTTGCCAAATGTCCAAATTTTGATGAGGACGCTGCAATGGTTGTAAGTGTGAAAAACGGTCATAAGTCACTTTTTTCCATGCTGTTGTAACTTTGAATGGTCACTAAATGAACTGTTTTAAATCGAGGATTACTGCAGTTTGCAGCCATAGGCTGCATGAATCTGCCTTACCATTAAAATGTTACCTACTTCTCCGCATTAGTACCACCATCTTTCTTCCAACAGGAAGGATATACAATATAGGAAACCATAATGTGGTTTCTTTGGTTTTGGAGTATTGTTGCAACCCAATTCCTCTCAGGTCTGAAATATGGTTGATAGCTTAATATGTTTTGTGACTTTAGACACTTATTCAGCATCCGGGTTAAGCAAAACCCCAGCTTTCATATGGTAAAACTCTGCCTGTAAAATCAGTAAATTAGCTTAAAGGACAGAGCTGGGCCACAGTCGTCCTGTGAATTTTCTGGCTGAATAGGCATCTGACCCTCGGTCACTGAAATCCAGCACTTATCCTTAATAAAATGATCTAATAATGTAAACATACTGACTCAGAAATACACCCACCAAGTCCAATTGAGTATTTTCTCAGGCAAATGGTGTAAAATTGCAGTTTTAATTTACTTATACAGGTAGTCCTCAAAAATTGAGCTTAACATTACAAAAACAGTTGTTAAGTGAATTTTGCCCCACTTACCTGTCTTGCCACAGTTGTTAGGTGAATCATTGAAGTTCTTTAATTTTTAACATGGTTGTTAAGTGAATCTGGCTTCTCCATTGACTTTGCTTGTCAGAAGGTTGCAAAAGGCGATCACATAACCTGAGACACTGCAACTGTCCTAAATACATGCCAGTTGCCAAATGTCTGAATTTTGATCACATGATTAATGGGATCCTACAATAATCATAAGTGTGAAAAATGGTCCTACGTCGTTTTTTTAAAGTGCCACTGTAACTTCAAACAATCATTAAACAAATGGTTGTAAGGTTATAATATGAACAAATGATCTGAAAATCAACTGTATTGTGACATACAGCATATGTATTTCTTAGAACTCTCCAAATGAACAGAAAGTACATTCCGACAAGCAGGATTCAGAAACTCACCTGATGGGAAAATCTAACTCAGAAAATCCTTTTTTTTACGGAGCTCTGCAAAATGTTCCTTGGGAAGGGGATTAGCATTTGACATATTAGTCCTCTGTTAAAACCTTATTTAACAATTCTATAATGTTCACAAATGTATTTCATCTGGTTCAAATTAAAATCATTTCGAGCTATTTCTCGGCTGACAGGTTTCTTTCAAAGTAGACCTCTAAAATCCAACCATGCAGTTATACACAAATGTTGTTCAGAGTACTAGCGCCCAATTTAAACACTCCTTAACTATAACAGAGTATGGAACTGTATAGAAGTCAGTGTTTTGAAAAATTTATCACCTTATTTCGGATGATGCATAAAGAAAGAAAAACCTGAGAAATCAATCTCTAAATCTGAGCCCACACATGTAAGAGAGTATTTATTTTGCTTATTCTGTTTCAACTCTACCTTTATAATAGATAGATACTCAAGATCTATACACACACACACACACACACACTTTTATTTATTTTCATCCTGCCTTTATTTTTATAAATGAGGGGGCAAACATATTTAATACTACTTTGTCCTCCTCCTCCTCCTATTTTCCCACCATAATAAACTTATGAAGTGGGTTGGGCCAAGAGACAGAATGACTGGCCCCAAGTCTCCCAGCTATGCTTTCAAACCTAAAGTGGAATTAGAAGGCAGAGTTTCATGGATTCTAGTCTTAACCACTTGACAAAACTGGCTGTCATTTATGAATATATGCCAGTGGCCCCCAACCTTTTGGGCTCTGGGGCCTGGTTCCATGGAGAGAGGTTTTTCCATGGACCGGAAGGGACGTGGTTTTGCATGCTGCCTGCATCTTGTGGATAGGGTTTTGTTGTTTGCATGGTCCAGTTTCTGGCATGCCATGGATCGGTGTTGGTCCACGGACTCGGAGTAGGGGACCCCTGATGTCTGCCATTTTTCTTTTCCTTCTTGCTTTATAACTTTATTTTTTTTCTTTCTGATTTCTGAATTCATTAACAAAAACAAAATAAAAGTTTTAAAAGGCAACTAACAGCAGCAAACGGTATATAGAAAATTAAAAACAACACTGAACACTGAAATAAATTAACAGTTAAGAGCCTGGTGGAACAGATGCCTCTTTGCAGATTTTCTCAACAGTGTATCTATATAGAACACCGTTATGCTACAAAAATGATCTGTGAACAATTATGGCATCTTCAAAATTATGGCACTTCTGCAGATCTAAGCAGAAAAGACATGAACTCTCTCGGACAGTTAGATTGAGTCATTTAGAGCTTCTATTCCAAGAACTTAAGTTTGTGTCAATTACCACCCACAGGTAGTCCTCGACTTACAACCACAATTCAACCCAACATTTCTGTTGCTAAGTGAGATGACATGACCATGAAGATGCTGCAATGGTCATGTGAGAAATGGTCATACGTCCTTTTTTCAGTGCCGCTGTAACTTTGAACAGTCACTGAATGAATGGTTGTAAGTCTAAGAGTAGTACTGCAGTACCATCACAATTTTTAGACACACATAGGGTATTTTGCAGGATGTAACTAGGTAACTGACTAATTGTCACCAAAATCCAATTGTCTTCATGAATGGCTTCCACTGGCACTTTATTATGCATACGCATTGATCACATCATTTGTAAATCCAGAAGATGAAGGAGCATTCCCCCACTGTAGACCTGTACTTTCACAAGACTGCAACCAGCTGTTGAACCTCAATTCCCTGAGGTTTAATATCCCATTTACCCCCAGCATCTCCATATTGTTTGTATTTAATTAAGGAATGTTCTCCTTCATCCAACTCATTATAGAATTTAAACAACATTCAAGGATTCTTGTTGTTTCCTTGGAATTTAATGATCGAGAGAGTTGCAGAACTGGGTGTAATAACCATCAAGATGGCATTTTACTCCAAAGGACCTCCCGGGTTTTTATAGAGATGTTTTATAGAGACACAGAAGTATCCTACTTGCGGTAGAATGTCATCTGGAGTCCTAGGAGGGAGAAACTGCTTCTCAGAGGGCAAAGAGGCAGCAGAGTTTGGAATGTGTGGTAGGCTAGAAGCAAAGACAACTCCCCCTAGTAGTTCACAAAATATAGTTCTAGGGTTAACTAAAATGTTTATATTGTGCAGATAAGTTCTTTTAGTCTGGTAAGATTCTGTCTGCAGGCAAACAATAATAAAGAAGCTACCCAGAAATAATTCCATGTGTCGCCCTTGGTTTGTGGGACGTGACAATATTAGACATTGCAGGCCAGTGACCTAAGTGCTCAAAAACAGTCCCCTGGTGCTGACATGAGCAGACAGGAAAAACAGCGTCCCTATGATTCAGAAGGATGACTTGATTGATGGTATTAAAAACTCCTCTTTAGTTGCTGGCCATGTCCCAGTATGGTATATCCCACTACTCTCCCACATGTGTCCTGCAACTTCCTCTCTCCTGCCCCCCCCATCCACTTATATTCTTATATTCCACTTATATTTTTTTCCGCTTGTTCTCTCTCCATTATATCCAGAACAAAACAACCCCATCTTGAACCATTTTAACCAACCCTTCCCTTCAGAATTGCCAATCTAGTTGCAAATCTAAAAGTAACCAGGCAGTGACCTGTCCAGGACAACTGTAACACAAAAGACGTTCTCTTTTACATCACCACCTTCACATGCAAAGGTTGGATCCAGTGAGAAGGCTTTTTTCATACTGACAAGGCACATGGTCAAAATAGCCAAAATGTTGCACCCTTTTCAGACAAATGTTTGCCGAGTTTATAGTTGGTTCGATACTTGCAAACACAATAGCAAGAACAGCACTAAGGAAAAAGGACCACTATTTCGAACTATCAACCCAACCAACTTTGTTGAATTAGTTTGAATAGTTGTTTGCCTCACCATAAAAAAGGATCAGGTCTCATCTAAACCTTCGGATAAAGGATGGTATGGTTTGTTTTGTTTTCTTACAGGAAGGTCTGCTCTGCAAAATAGCCCTCAAGATCTGACACTTCAAAGGAGAGCTAAACAATATTAAGGTCCAAATCTGGATTATGAATTTTTTATGGCCGTTACCAACATTACCTTCAGAGTTTTTGGCAAAGAGCCATCTATATTGTTTTTATTTTAAAAGTCAAATAGATCACATCAAGTAGATCAGACTTCAGGTCAAATGTTCAAATTAATACAGGAATATTTTTTATGTTGCAAATTATTTGGTTGCAGAAATAATTTTAAAACGTCAACAAGAATCATTGTTTCTTCTGTAAAAGGGAAGTCTTTAAAGGAAAATAAAAAAGAGGTAGAAGACATATGTGCATCTTACAAGCAAGCCTTTCCCCCACCTCATTTCAGCCTTTCCAATCAATTCTGAGGTACCTGCCATTCACTTTTAATAGCATACGCTCAGATTTTAAATCGGCTCAGAGGATTAAACTGAATAAACATACTATAAAGAGAGACAAGGGTTCCAGACATAATACAACTGACTGCTACAACAGACTAAAGTGGGAAGAAAGTGCACGCACAGCACAAAAAAAGTTTAGCAAATCTCTTTAGAGGTTCTATGGCTCTACACATTTTAGTTGCTCAGCATCAGCCTCCGCAGAGAGCTAGAAAGCTGTGTTGAAACTTGATCTCATGACTCATTTTTACAGCTATAATTCAGGCAAGGCCTTCAGGCCTGTTCTCACCACCATTTCAGCTCTTTGGAAGCAAAATTAACCAACGTCAATACAATAACATGTTTGTATTTGTAAAAAAGGATGCCTCAGCACACTTCTGGTCTGCTTGTAGCTTCTACACTGCTCTGCAGTTCTGCCATACAATATAGCAGTTATTAGAGCCAAAGCTATGATTAAGAGAAAAGGACCCTCTCCATGTCAAAAATGGGATCCAATATTTAGTCTTAGTTTAAAACAACAAAATACAGTACTGTAGTCACATTTGCAACACAAAACACAGTACAGCAAAGGATACATTTTAACTACCGTGCTGTACCTTCTCAATACATGGCTCCGGATAGTGATCGCTTTAGATTTCCCTGTAAAACACTTTGAAGGTCTTTTCTGAATAACTCAAATATCTTTTAAAAAATATTAACGAAATTAAATTTTAAAAAAATCTACTCTACCCTAAGAATTCTAAAATCGATTCCTTTCTACACAGAAATTTAAAAAGATTTTTGACTTTCTACTGTCCAGAAAATAACAAATCTTTTAAAAAAAACCCATGGCTACTTTTAAAAATTATCACTCTTTTCGAAGTAGGAGAATTGTGGATAACTAAAATTAAACATGACAAAATCTTGATTACACATTACAGAAAAAGACTGTCCAGGTGACCTATGTTTAACATTTTATGTCACAGGTGGTTTGCATGTAAGTTGAAATTTCAAGCTATTTCAAGGCTGCATATGGTATGACCTATAAAATCTTTGAATGATTAATGTCTAAAAACAGTGCACTGTTAGCACTACATGTTAACACTATCCATCTGGTCACAAAACAAACACCAACAAGAATCATATAAGCAGCCTCACCTCATTTTATATCATCAGGGTGCCATATCTGAACACTTTTATCAGGTTAACATAAAAGCCCCAAAAGCATTTGCTGGAGTACAATTACTTTATTAAGTTTTCTATAAATTAATCCCCGTTAGCATGGCTGCACGTAATTCTTTAAATTAAGAGAGATTAAGAGAGAGCTGATAATTCATGTAGTTGATTAAAACTCACGTTGGCTTCTGGGTGGGTGGAGGAATAGGAAAAAAAACACCTCATTTTACTGTTCTTAGATCAAAAAAATTCCTTTTTTTAAACGACGTTGATAGGAAAAAACTGAGTTTTTTTTTTCCTCCTTTGAATGGAAGAGCACCCCAGCTGGATTCAGAGTTTTCATTGCTGTTTTTAAAAATTCAAAAGAAAAAAGCCATAACTTTTTCCACAAGTAACTCCAGTTATATTTTACAGATTTTTTTCAATCCTTTTATTATTTTCATAAATAACTCAAGGCAGTGAACATACCTAATATTCCTTCTCCCCTCCTCTTTTCCCCACAACAACCATCTTGTGAGGTGAGGGCTGAGAAAGAGTGGCTGGCCCAAAGTTACCCAGCAGGGCTTTCAGGCCTAAGGCAGAACTAGAGCTCACAGTCTCCTGGTTTCTGGCCTGGTGCCTTCACCATTACACCAAACTACAGTAGTTCCATTTCCTAAGACAAGCCAGATTCCTGCCATGTCCGATAGAAAAAATTATTCCTTGCTAAATCCTGTTAATAAGCTGCATTCAGACAGACTGATTTTCAAATCCAGTATCCCAGAACAAGCTAAGCAAACAAGACAAGTTGGAGTAATAAACAGCTGTATTAGTCCCCAATTAGAGGTAGTAGTTTAAAAGAGAGAACAATGCACCTCTACACATTGGTACGGGGAACAATTAAGCATTATCACTGATGCTTATCTCTTCAATTTAAACTGCTCACATTAAGTGATAAGTAGTTTTTCTACTTTTGTTGTCGTTTGCCAAGCAAATATACCCAAACGTCATTCATCATGTCTGTTTAATTTTTCGCAAATTGGTGCCTTTCAAATGTACTAGATTGGACTAGAAACTTCATCATCCCAAAAGAGCACAACCACACACTGCAGGACATGATGGATTTGAGCTTAGCATTTTATCTGAGGTCAACCACTATAGTTGATAAGCCACAACTAACAGCTTAGTATATTGGATGTACCCAGATATTTGTACTTTATTCACTAATCATTGTTAGAATTAGTATACTGTCAATCAAATCAAGCTTTTCCAACCTACATTCTCAACGCAGATAAATTCACCGAGGCATCCAGGCTAGGCTACAAATATCCTATGAGAACATATTATCAACATTAGAGACTACTCTTGAGTATGAATGCATAAATGAATATAATGTTTGTGCAAGGACCGCCTCCTGAGAGCTTTAGATATAAAAAAGCAAATAGTGACCTGCGTAGCTCACTATTCCTCCCTATCTCAAGAACCAGAACAAATGTAATACTGGACTAAAGAGCGGTTGAAAAAAACAACAACAGGAAAATAAGCAAACTGATTTGACTTTGAATATTTGACTGACTATTCCAATGACTTCTCAGGGAAGAATTTCATTCACTTGGTTATAATTTTTAAACTGTGTCGGGCATACAACTTCAGCTGTATATGTTAATTTGTGTAATAGCAACTGCAATCATGTGGCAACTGAAAAATGGATAATGAAGCTATGAGAGCCAACCATAACTAATATCTGGATAAAATTAAATATCAAAATATCTGAGATATAGGATTTTGGTCCGCAGAGAAATGTCACCCTCAAAGCAATTAATCCAGGCTGTGGGGAAACACAAGGCTGCGCCACCCACATGGCCCGCGGGAACACAATGCTTGTGTTGCTTGCATTGAGAACACGAGTTAGTGAGGGGAGGGGTGGAACTTGCCCCATTCGCCCCACCTGGCCACCAGGCTGCTTAGCCACCAGCGAAAAAGCAGGTTAGGAATGTGGCTGCCTTAGAGGGGGTGTGGGTGCGTGAGACGGGGGTGTGTGTGTGAGACGGGGTGGGGAGAGGGAGAGAGATAGAGAACACACATCACCACCAGCCCTCCGAGGTTAGATCAGATCTCTCTCTCTCCCACCAACATCAACAAGCCACCGTCTGTCAAAATTCATATTAGTGGTCTGCCGGATTTAAAATTATGAGTTTGGTGGTCCCTGAGGTCCAAAAGGTTGGCGACCTCTGCTTTAGGGGGAAAAAAACCTCTACTCTCCTAAATTCACCACAGCTTTAAGAATGCCAGGCAAGGAGACTTAAGTACAACAGCTGGATGCTCAACTAATGTAGCATGAGCTGGCATCATCTGAATTAAAAATCAATATACCACAGTCAGATGAACACTAAAAAATTAATTTCAAAAATGTCACATGGCTGAAAGAACTGCTTCATAGTAACAGAATTTCTAAAATATAAAAATAGCCATGAATTGCAATCAGCCTTTGAAGAGTATGTTTGGATATTACAGTGATGAATCTACTCTGCCAATTGAGCAAATCTGGAGGCTTATGATACTGAAAATAATCCTAGGGGTAATGGCATCTCAGAGAAATTAGATCCCACATTATTAGTTTTTAAACAATGGTAAAATGATATAATCTAGAAAAGTTGTAGTAATTAAAAAACACCAGTGCTTGGCTTTGGGTGTTTCCTCCTTTTGGCATAAGTTTTAAAGCAAGGGTCTTCAAACTTGACAGTTTTAAGATTTGTGGACTTCAACTCCCAGAATTCCTGAGCTAACATGACTTAAGGAGGAATTCTGGGAGTTGAAATCCACAAGTCTTAAAACTGTCAAGTTTGAAGACCCCTTATTTTAAAGGTTTCCCTCATACTGCTTAGGTATTTTACTGATACTGTATACTTAGAATGAAGACTGGGTAATTTTCATATCAAAAGAAAAGTGAAAACGAACTACTAGAAGTTGCTTTTTAGATTCCACAGATTTCTATCCTAAGAGGCAAGAGCTGGAGTCCAAAGAAAGCCACCAATTCCAAAAATGTAGCAAGAATTACTTTCTGAAGCAGGATGTGCAATCCTGAAGCAGGCAACATATGGTATTCCTACTTGAAACATTTAATTCAAGAGTGAAAGAACAAATAAAAGTGAGGCCTCAGTGTCTCAGGTATATGAGTCAGACATTTGTAAGCTTCTCGGTATGAAACAGAATTGAAAGCTGAGACCTGGCATTACTTTCTTCAGGGAGGTTCTTGCTTAAAGTAGTTCCTGAAACTGCCTCTAGTAACTCTTGATGGGAATTGAGAAAATGACTGAGAGATAAGGCCACACAACCAGTTCCTGTTAAATTTGCCATTTCCTTGACAAAGATTGAATCAGCCACTGCTACAACCAATATCAACTTCACCTTTTTTCATATACCCATCACATCCAGAAATATCAAACATCCATCTGATCAGAAAGGTATAACATCATGAAATTGATTTATGTACACATTAACACAGATAGAAAGCTCAGTATGTGCACAAGAGTGGGTAATAAGCAAGCCATGGTTTGTTTAGGGTATTAAACCAGTTAGAAATCATACAGTTTTGTGGCATGCTGATTGCAAGTGTGACTTCACATGATATACTTAAGTAACACCTCATGGCTTACTTGCAGTTTCTTGACTTACTTGTGATTTGATTTTGTGTTCAAACCAATCCAGAAATGTATAGTAAGAGCAACTGTGAAGAAGAAACTAGCAACTGGCTAACTGAAGTAAGACTATCTTCATAGTCTGAAAAACAAATCAGAAATGAATCAGAGCTGGTTTAACAATTCATGAGTTAGCATGATGTAAGACAGTGGCAAACATACATCTTTTCAAACCAAACACTGCATTGCAATGTTTAGCTAAAACAACGAAATTTGTTTTAATTTCAGTTTTCTGATAAGATTTCTATTGTGCTAAATAGTCCTAGCAAATATAGACAAGTGGTTTTTCTTTACTCCAATTTGTATAAAACATTATTTAATATGCCTAATCAATGAAAGAATTAGTCTATACTTTTACATTAACTTCCAAGGTAATTCAAAGCTGTGATTTGCATCCCAAAGAAGTTTATGATTAGCTGAATTCACGCAACATACTAAGTGAAAATCTAACAAACAACCTTATGTATTAGCATATAGTATGAACCAAACCTAGGTGTGTCTCCTTGAGGCTACTTAAGCAATTATCAGGGATGACATAAAGCTTTCCTATAGACTGCCAAACCCTAACACAAGGATCTTCAAACTTGGCAAGTTTAAGACTTGTGGACTTCAACTCCCAGAATTCCTGAGCTAACATGACTGGAGGAAGAATTCTGGGAATTGCAGTCCACAAGTCTTAAAGCTGTCAAGTTTGAAGACCCCTGCCCGAAGAGAATGTTCTTGTTTCAAATTCCACAGAACTATATTCATATCTCTGAACCTGTAGAAAAATGGGAAACCTAGAAATCCCAGTGACAAGGCTGGAATTAATAACAAGAGAAGCAGCAAGAGATCAAGATAACTCAGAACACAGACAAAGTTGACAGGAAGGGTAATTTGGGGATATAAAGTGAAAACATATCTTTAGTGAGCTCATTTTTCAAATTTGGACTATCTTGTCCCATAAATTTCAACAACACAGTTTTGGTCAAATAGAACCTGTGTTTCATTAGTTTACTTAAATGTAATAATTGTAAGATTTGTTTCCATTTAAGGGCTTAAGGTGTAGTTGCTCTCCATTCCATGCATTAATAGAGCTTGTCCTAATGAACTCTCATACCATAATCAAGGAAATATTCACAAGATTACCTAAACGAGTTGTCATCATCTTAAAAGCCCAAAGGAGCTACTTTCTGACAATACAATTTCATGCATATCAAATCCATCCACATATAAAATTCATCATATGTTTTCAATGTATGCATGATAACTGTCTGAAAAATACCTTCAGAAGTAAATAAGTCAAGGCCTTTTCTTTTTTCTTTAAATGTCACTTTCCAAATACACATTTAAGAAACTTAAATGTTCTATTCCAAAGAAATATAACTCCTAGAGAGTTGTGTATAATTTGACCAACTATAATTCTAAAAATTGACATATGCCAATTTAGAGATGGCAAGTGAAACAGTCATCCCACACATCCAACATTTCGATGATCTGGCTGCATAATAGTCAGGTATAGAGACAGTGGGAATCACATGTTCACAAGTTGATTTACAATTGTAATTTGTGGTGTCCTTGTTCTTCAAACTTTCAGCTAAGCCAAACAGTTAACCCACCCCTGTATGTGTATGTGTGTACATTAAAAAGGACGGATAAAATATAACAATCATTCTCTCATCACACTACTTTTGAGCACACAGATTCATATCAGAAACCACGTGCAATAGGCAAATAGAATACCCTCTGAAAAAGTATGAATTTCAAAAGTATAAATCAACCTGAATCCAATCTACTTTGATACGTATAAATTGGACTGAAGATAAACCTCAGATAAACCATACATATTTCTAAAGGGCTGAACATAAACACAACACACCCATACAAACACAAAGGCCCCTCTGCAACTATTCTATAACTCAAACTACAAGGAAGAATTTAAAGAAATACAGGTTCTCAAAGCCCAAATTGGAATGCATATATCAGGTTAAGTATGAAACAAGAGCAAACCTTTGAACTTTCAAATATACTGGAAGCGCTAAGTGCTCTAGAATACATTCTTAGAATGCAGATTCAGCAAAAACAATTGCTACATGATAAGTGCAAAGAAATCCTTTCAATTAGCTACTGCTGGTGATAGAATTGAAGAGGCCAAAGGAATCAGTGATATATAATCCCACTACAGATATAAAAACCAGGGGGGGGGTGTGTTGGTACAAACTTGTAACAGGGGAGTTTGAATGTTCCAGTGAAACATTTTGAAGTGTTTTGTGACCCCACAACAAACCCTGAAACATCTTAAGTGCTCTGCCACAGGGAACAACAGCAACATAAAATAAGCCTCTTATTTTTCATCATCAGGTCATAAAAGTGAAATAGCAGCCCATGCTGACTGCTGTCTACTGCTCAAACTATAACTACACTGACTAAAGGATTTTTTAAAGGACTGTAAATATTTAAACATTCCTAGAGTAAACAAGTTGGGTGTACTTTTTTTTACAGCCTGTCTGCACAAATAATCAGCCCAGCAAAAAAAACCATAATAGAATCACTCCAGCACAATCCCAACACAATTTAATTGGGGAGGGGGGGGAAGATTGCAATGGCCTTAACTTTCTTCCTAATGCAGTAACTATAAAATCTCTGCATTTAGCAAATATAGACAACTTCAGACAAAGCAGTACACCCCAAATGTCTGAAAGCTTACCAGCAGATACCCTTTCTGTAAAGCACAGTTCATAACAATCTACCTTAAAAAGACAAAGTACATAACACAAAAAAAAGATTATAGCCATGTCATGACCTTTAAATTCTATTTCAAAGACTTCCAAAATTTACCTATCTCCTACAGTAGGAGTTAACTCACCCTCACATTACCAACCTTTCTCTACTCAGCCACATTTAAATGGTAGCAGCAGAAGGAAGAACTTTAGCTCTGCTATTTTATTGGATAATGTGCTCTTAAAAGTCTCCATAGCTTAGAGGAAATTTTAGAACAGAAGCCAATTTATACTTAACTTATAGGGACACTCCAAGCAAAACAATATATCCCAATTTGAGCTGAACTCAGGACCCAACAACTCCAGAACATCTTTGTTTTGTTCCATGCTTGGAACCTTCAAACCGCCAGTAGTTATTTTGGAATTTGACTCCTTAATTCACACAATGCATCCTATTAGCACTAGATGGCTTTCCTTTCATGTAAGCTTAACCCAAATGAAAACATGCAGCATACAAATAATATACAGCTGTATGTATATTTTCTTTGTCATGTGATCTTTAACCAATAGTTAAAAAACTCAGAACTTTTCTGAGCAAGTCAGTTCCAACACATAAATACAATAATAAATATATAAAAGAAAATCCATCAACTTACAAAATAAAAGACTCAAATTATATTCAGTGGCAATTGATTGCTACATTAAAGGATTTATTTACCAAAGGCAGCAGCTTTAGACACTAAAAAAACACTAAGGGTAAAAGATAAGGGATGTCCTCAGTATGCTATCAATTTTTGTCCAGAAGCTACCACTGATGTTCCCACCATACTCAAAACTATACTAAAGAATAAGAAGCACTTTATATATCCTGCACAAACACATTTATTTTTTATGTCAACAAAATGTTCCCCTCATTTTTAAACTAGAACAAGAGCGATGGAAAAGAAAAAGAATAATCATATAACAATGTATATAAATGTAAATATTCATAAGAGATAAATGTGTATAATACTGATGCTGGAGAACTGTTAATATTATGATTAATTTTGCTTTTTAAAAAACATAAAAGAATAAAGTTTATTTTTAAAAAAAGGAAAAGAAAAAAAACATTCAGAACTGATGGAAATTCATAACTTTTAGAATGATCAGAATACACTTTCTTTGGGAAGGGTATGTCTTAGATTATTCTGCATATACAGATTTGAATTCTATGCATGTTCCTCTCAACTGACATCACCCAAAATGGTGCCTTCCCAATGTGTTAAAGAGTCTACAGCAATATTGGAGAGACAGACCTCTTTCCAAAGACAGATTTCTTCTATTCACTTCTCAAATCAAGGAAAAGCAATTTCCCATGAAACCAAATATGAGGCTAGTCCTAATTCACAGCAAGCCGATTTCTTGCCTAAATTCCTACACCTCACCATACAGTTCAAAGGAGAGAATTTTTTGCTCATTGTAACTTGCACTAACCAAGACTGAAGGTTGTGCAATCCAGCCTTTCAACATTTCCACAACTTCAAGGAAGCATGTGAGACAATGTGAGACAAGTAATATGAAGCTTAACAAGACTTGATATAGACAGCTTTATGAAAACAGAACTTCCCATTCAGAACCAGATTTAGTTATAAGTATGAATTCGCAGAGATGGTAATGTTTACTAGGATTTATTCAGTTATGTACTTAAAACTGAAGAATATAAAACTGGTTTCAAATTTAGAGCATCACAATATGAATAATGTTCAGGGAAGAGGGACTGCTAGTTGCTTCTCCCGGTTATGCTAACATCTATGCTCATTTCCATGTTTATTTGCTGGGGAAACGGGTTAAGTGTTAGTCAAGACTAACTGCTTGAGAAGCATACAAATAAACTATGTCAAGTTCTCCTTCATTACAATTAGAGATTATCACTGTTCTTTAAAATGTAGACTTGCAAAAAGAAAATTAGTGAGCCCTTCTAAAAATCAAAACAAGAAAGGTAGAGCAGAAATGCCATGAATGAAGTATGTACCCTGGCAGTTTTAAAGACAATTATTGTTATAAGTAAGCATGAAGTGCGCTTGACACAAAGGAGCTGTTGCTTCCAAGAACACATACCACAACATATCAGTCACTGGTTACTATGCAAATACATGGATTACTACAAGAGGGTTCTAAGGCCTAAGGCAGATCTAGAACTCATGGATCTACTGGTTTCGAGTCTGCTGCCTCAACCATTACGCAAAACTTGTTAGCTAAGATGAAAAATGGTGCATTAAGCTCAGAAATAGTACAGGTAGCACTTAACCATGGTTTACTGCGGCAGTCCCCAACCTTTATTGCTTAGCAGTCCAGTAGGGGAGGAGGGGAACTGGCTGTGCGAGCAGCAGGTCGGTAGGCACAGCCACAGCCCTTGTGCGAATGGCAGGCCAGCATACACGCACACAACTCGAACTTGCATGAGCAGTGGGCCAGCACGCATGTGCGCGAGTGCCCGCCAGCCCACCACTTGCACAAGTTGAGCTGCGTGCATGGGCTCCGGCCAGCCACTCGCACAGGCCAATTCCAAATAGGGGTCGGATGGGGACCCCTGATTTACTGAATGTCCTTGTTTACATCATACATTATAAGCAACAGTTATAACCAAAATGCATGGATATATAAAGGTAAAGGTTTTCCCCTGTCCAATCATATCTGACTCTTGGCAGTAGTGCTCATCACTATTTCTTAGCTGAGGGAGCCAGCGTTGTATGGGAAGACTTTTCCATGGTCATATGGCCAGCATGACTATACAGTGAGGTGCAGTAAATGGAAAGCTGTTACCTTCCCACCAAAGTGGTACCTATTAATCTGCTTGCATTTGCATGCTTTTGAACTACTAGGTGGGCAGGAGCTGAGGCAAGTAGTGGGAACTCACCCGGGCATGCTGCACTTGGGTCTTAAACCCAGACGGGCAACTTTCCAGCTGAGAACCTCAATGTCTTTAATTAATTGAGCCATCGCGTCCTCTGGAAGAATACATATCACACACTAAACCAAACCCAAGAATCCAAATCCTCGCCCTACGTGATGTATGAATCCCACTACTATGAAGCCTTTTCAGAACCCCATGGCAATTTCTGGAATAGACTTGCAAGAGTTATTTCTCTTGAGATCCACAGTATTTCAGATCTCAGTTTAAATGAAGGAATGCTAGAAAAGGATTCTGCCAAACATCATGCTGGCATAACTATTTCTTTAACAAGTTGAAAAACATGTGTTTGTAGCCTGCAGACAGCAATAAAAACTGCTTTCGACAAAGGGCCATTTCAACAAAATACAAAAAATTTCAGGGAAGGGATTAAACGTCCTTCATAGGCTCTGCTGTTTGAAAAAAAAAACCAAAAAAAAACACCGGTCAGCCTCACAAGAGGGTAAGCCAAGTGTGCAAGTCAAATTCCAACTTTCTTTTCTTAAAAAATGACAATTGCATACATAGACACAGAAAAATGAGAATCCAAACAAAAAAACAGGCCCACCCACCTCCTTAACTTTTCTTCCTTTCCCCCAATCCTTGGGGGGGGGGGGGGAAAGTCACAAACCAAACCAGACAGTTGGGTTACAGGTGTGTGTACAAAACCTTGCTTGCTTGCTTGATCAAGCTATCCATCAATCCATCTTTTTGCATTTTGTACTGCTGACTTTCCCACAAAACTCCCCCCCCCCCACTTTCCCTACAAGAGTTACAGCATAAAGAGAGGGACGGGCTTATACTTGGCAGGGTAATGAGTAACATCTGTAACCACAGCTGCCCTGTGGGCATTCCTTCCTTTGATGCTCCTGAAGACTGCAGCCAGGCAGAGGAGGGAGCCAAGGAAAGTTTATACGGATTCTCTTTCCTCTCCAACGCCTTCTTCTCCCCCCCCCCGCCGCCTCCCCAAACCCTCCACTTTCAGGAAAGGCGGCCTCCCCGAAGCGGATGAAAAGAGGCACCACCGCTTCCATCTCCTAAGTTTTTCCAAAGCCGCGGCTGGAAGCAGGACATCCAGATGCAGCATTAGCTTAACGAGCTGTTTTGGGGGTGGGGGGGTGGGGGGGGAGGGGCTCGGAGAACTGGAAAGGCACGTCCGAAACGCCCATGTCTGAGAGCTGATTTTTTTTTTTTGGGGGGGGGGGAAGCAACCACACGGATTCCTTTGCAATCGCTGCATATGTGTGTGTGTGAAGTGTGTGTGTATGACTGATTCTCCATCCAGAAAAGAAAGGTGGGCGGAGAGGAGACGAATGTAAAGAGCAAGGTTGAAGTTAAACCACAAAAAATCGCGACCGACCGGCCTCCCCCGTTTGGAAAGGCAGGTCTGTGTCCCGAAGAGGGAGGGAGGGAGGGAGGGAGGGAGGAAGAGGGTGAGAGGGAAGCCCCTCGTTTAAAAACGCGCAGGAGAGAGAAAGCTGCCCAACATTTGGGGGGGCGAGAGGAAAGGGGGGGGGAGATGGCGGCCAAGAGGGCGATTTCTCTCCCAGACAGAGATCCACTCACCTCTCGCACGGTGAACAGACAAAGGCAAAAAAGCAGCCGAGCGGGCGGCGGGAGCTCCAGGCGCACTTAAAGGAGGAGCAGACACAGCAGCAAGAATTTCTCCTCCGCCGATCTGCCGCAGCGGCAGCCGACCACCGCTCCGCTGCAAGTTGCTGCAGCGCTGGCGGCGGCGGCGGCCAAACCCGGAGCCCCGCGGTCTAATCACTCCGCGACCGCATCTCCCCAGCGGGCCGCCTCCCACCTCCGGCGGGATCTGCGCTCTCCCGCAGCGGCGGCGGCGGCACCACCCTTCGCCGAGGCGGGAGAAGAACTTGCCGTCGAGCGGCGACGGGGAAAAAAGTTGGCAAAAAGGGAAGGTGAGCCGAGCGCAAAGTTGCGGAGAGCAGCCGGGCGAGCCGAGACAAGGCAGACTCCGCCGGGGCGGGGGGGAGNGCGAGCCGAGACAAGGCAGACTCCGCCGGGGCGGGGGGGAGAGGGAGGAGGAGGAGGAGGTGGGGCGACTCAGCCGGGAATCCAGCTGCAGTGTGTGTGTGTGTGTGTGGAAGAGAGAGAGAGGAGGAGGAGGAAGTGGCTGCTCCCTCTTCTGCCAATGGGCTTCGGGAGCTGGAGTGAGCCAGGCGGCAGGCACATCATTTCCTCCCGGCGCAAATCCAGGCGCCGCCAAAGCTGCCCCGCCTCGCCCCCTGCAGGGACGAAGGGGCACCGCACCTTCCCGCCCCCGTGCGACGCGACCCGCCCACACGCGTGGGCTCGCGGGCTGAGATCGTGGGGGTGGGGCGGGGGGATTCTGTTCCGTTTTGAGGCAGCGCCGCTGGTGCTTTTGAGGTGGGGTGTGTGTCTACGTGTGTGTGTGTCGCGGTCTGGTCTTTTCCACGAAGCCCCTTGTGACTGCCTCGCGCACTCTTTACGTTCAAGAGATCTGGAATATATATATATATATGGCCTATATATCTACCCACGCTTTCTCTTCTCTTTCCCGTCACGACCTGCTCCTAATTCGGGAGCGACAGACTGTCTCACTCCAAGAAAGCATCTCCTAGGACTCGGGCTTTGCCTGCCAAAGTGTGAACATGCGACCTGCTAATTCAGTGTGTGGAACAGAAGCGGGGGTGGGGGGTGGAGGGAACCAGTACAAGCACTCAAACTCAAACAGAAAATGGCGGGAGGTGAGGAAAGGGAGAAAGACTCACTCAAACGCCAGTAGGAAATAATCTTGTGTTAGAACTCCGAACGGGTTTTTGGAAAAGCAACCAATATTAAGAACGATTGATGCAATTTCATCCCTGGAAAACTATTTTTACATAATACATCGTGAGAAAATTTTATAAAAGAGACCCATTTTAGAATGATTATTTTATTCCACTTGTAGAAAAACCTAAAACTGTCACACCAGGAGTTCTACAAAGGGAAAACAAAATCCACCTTTAAGGATGAGAAAGCCAGGGTGATGACACTGACATTTCAAAAACATTTTTTGTTATTATATTCTTATCATCCAAATCCACAATTTCTACAACAATTCGATAGTTTTGCTTTTTTTCTAATTAAGAATAAAGCAAGAGATAAAAGGTTTATTTTAGGCAATACTTTATCTTACTTAGCAAACTTGCCTTGAAAAGGAACAGCTGTTTTAATGTTAATGATTTTTTTTAAGTCGATGAAAAAATGTTCTATTTTGCAAGGGGAAATGAATTTAATATATCTGGCTGCTGAACAAAGTAAAAAGCCTGGGGAAAGGTACAGATAACCATTTTCTTGTGGTAAATACTTAGGAGAAGTTGGGATGAGATGGAGGAAAAAAAATTCAGGAATCAAATTGGCATATTAAATGTCTTCATTTCGTCCTCAGGGGATTAAGCTATTTTAGTGGCTTTCAATTTTCTTCCCTTTCTTAATACGGTAAATATCTTTCATTAACGCACTTCATTTATTTTAAGTCTGAAGTTGGGTGTCTTTTTTCTCCCATGAAATAACTTCAAAATTTCCTCTGACTTTCTTATATGTCCTGATTTATAGTGCTATCCTAGTCTCACCCATAAAAATTCCTGGGATATTATCATTGGTTCAGCTATGGTAGAAAGCAGGGGTGTCAAACTCACAGTGTCACATTGTCACGTGATGTATCATGACTTTTCCCTCCCCTTTGCTAATTTGGGGATGGACGTGGCCAGCGCATGATGCATCCGGCCTATGGGCCGCAAGTTTGACAGCCCTGGTGTGAAGACAGACAGGCTATACACATTCAACATATAAGAATATAAGAAAATAAAAGTGAAAACACAAAATTAATGTTCTCCTGTTATGTCATGGTCTACTCTCTTACCTCTCCTATATACAGTATTATTCCCATCAATTATTGTGCATTACTCTGCTGATCAATTCAGTTTATTTACTCTGCCTATAATCCTACAAAGTAGTTTTACTGTTTTTCTATTTATTTAAAGGTGGACGAAGCCCTTATAAACAGAAGATCACTGACATCCCCTAAACTCCATTGAAGATGTTACCTAGCCTGGTAACGAAACATTTGGAAACCAATCCAAAAGCTTGGAGAACGAACTTTCACCTTCATTTTTTTTTCTTTTGATATCTCTATTTTATAAGGAGTTCTCAACCTATGACCACAATTGGGACCAGAATTTCTGTTGCTAAGCAAGGTGGTTAGTTAAGTGAGTCTTGCTCAATTTTATAACCCTTTTTGTTACAATTGTTAAGTGGATCATGTGGTCATTAAGCAAATCCAGCTTCCTCCATTAACTTTACTTATTGGATACTGTCTGAGAAGATTATAAAGAACAACCATGTGACCTCAGGGTGCTGCAACCAAGAAAAATGTTGCTTGTTCTAATGCCCATATTTTGATCATGTGACCATGGAGATGTTGCAAGGGTCGTAAATGTGAGGACCAGTTGTAGCTCCCTTTTTAGAGCTGTGGTAACTTCAAATGGTTGCTAAATAAATGGTTATAAATTGAGGATTACCTGTATCTTTCTTGCTGGATGCTTTATTTTACAGAGTATTCTTGGTTAATCTAAGATTTCTGATTACCTACTCTAAAATTTATACAGGCTTTCCCCCCTCCTTTCTAGAATCTCTAGTTCCTGTCATTCATGCATATCAATTCCATCTTAGAACTTTGATGTCTATTCTTTCCAATTTTTATCCTGTCCTGTGTTCTTTTCTCTTGGCCTCTGGCCTCACACCTCCAACTATCTATATATCAACTATCTATATATCAATATATATCAACTATATCTTAGGGAGCGTGCATAAGCACACCAAAGTGCCTACCGTCCCTGTCCTATTGTTTCTTTTATTTTTCTTACATGTACTCATTTCTTGTATTCATAACTATGTTTATCCTTATACCTATTATCTTGTAAGCGATTGACAAATCAAATAAATAAATAAATATCTTCCCCACCAGCAGTCACTGCTGTTGGAATTGAAGTTACTCTCTGCTGCCAGCTGGCTCCTTGTAACTGACCAGTTTGTGCCAGAACTGCTCTGGTGTCGGGTTGACACTTTTTCTGTACCCAGAACCTTGAGTCCTTTCAAAGTTTCTCTCACTTCACACTACTTGAAAGCATTTGGCTGTGAGGATTGGGATTTGGGTAACCTTCTGCCCGGGCTACTGAAACTTGCCTGGTGCTCTACTCAGCCAGGTTGCCCTTCATGGGCTTTCAATCATGCCAACTCCTCTAGAACAGGGGTGTCAAACTCACATCATCACGGCAGCGTCATGTGATTTATCAGGATTTTTTCCCCTTTCACTAAACTGGGCATGGGTATGGCCAGCATGTGACACATCCAGCCCACAGGCCAGAAGTTTGACAGCCCTAGTTTATAAGTTCTTTTTCATAGGTTGCCTTTTCTTGATATAATTCTCAGGCTCACCTGGTGTTCCTTCCTTCTGCCTCCATTACTATGGCTCTTAGTAGTCTCTGTAGCAGACTGCTCTAGCAGTCTCTCATAGTCCACTGGCTTCTGCTGGTCAGGTCTAGTGACTTGTTTTTTTGAGTATCTATGGGCAGCTCCCACTACTGAACCTTGAGGGGGGGCTGTGGAAGCTTGTATGCTTAACAAGCTCTTTCACTTAAAATAAGTACAATGACCACAGGGGTGGAAAGATCCTATGATAATTCAGTTTATTATGCAACATTACATGCTGCAACTAAATCACTTCTAACAAGTACTCCTTCGGATTCTTGGTTCTTCTATGTGCAAAACAGAAGACTTTTACCACTTTGGGGTATATTTTTGAACAGTTCCAAAAACACAAACCAATGCATTCATTGTACAATTGTGTTATACCCAAGTCTCCCTTTTTTTTTTTAACCAAATATCATTTTGCTTTTTCTAAATTNAAGTCTCCCTTTTTTTTTTTTAACCAAATATCATTTTGCTTTTTCTAAATTGGCTACCCCCAATGAGATTGGATAGCCTCCACTTAATAGTTCTTGCTTTAGCACTCCTGAACTCAATAAGAATTCTGCCTCTTAAGAGCACTTGGATTGGTCTCTTAGAAACTGTCCTAATAGTAAATTATTCCTGAGCCACTTCATGGGCCGTGGTGCAAGTTGATTTGCCAATAATAGTTATTTTCAAAAGAATAATTCCCAAAGAATGCTATTTCTGCTAAAGATGGCAAAACATGCAGACTCATTCTCCTCTCAGTAATTCATGGTATGAAGCATCACTTCCTTAGACTAGGATATAAGGAACATATATGATTAGAATGAAAGATTGGATTTCATGAATGAAATGTATAGAGTTCTATGAAAGAAAGGAACTGTGGAAAACCGTACAACTAAAATAGAGTCCTGAAGAGAGTTGTTTCTTGAGATAATAGGTTACAAAACTGGGGGAGGGGGGCTAAACATTTTAATGATTCCTTGATAAAAGCAAACAATGAATGGTACAAGCAAAATCTCTCAATGGATTTTGAAAGGCAACTGTGTTCTGCTAGTGCAGTGTCTCCTAAGGTATTCTTCAAAAGCTCTGTTTTGATTTTGTCAATTTTCTGGACTTACCCTATGAGATATATTGTCCTTTAACTGAGAAATAACCTAGAGAGCCAGTTTATTGGGGTGGTTAAGGCATTAGGCGATGAACCCAAAGACCATGAATTCATTGTACCTAAAGGCCCGGTCCCAGTGGCCGACGGATGCAAAACGTATGCATAAAGGACACAGCGGACGAGCAAAATTTCAGAGGTGGCTCCATCCCTTGTCATCCGCTCCAAAAAGTGGTGAAAATTTGCATAAACAGAACGGAAAAGAACGCGGTAGTAGTAGCGGGGATGTTAAATATGGGATGTTCATCGGAAGCCTAGTGGATGAAGCGGATGACACTCCGAAGGGGTTACGGGGGAGATTGCGAAGCGGACGCATAGCGGATGAAATGATGCATCACGAACGCCCTAAAGGAAGGAAAGGGGATGTCACGCGATGGAATATCGGATGCAAACCGTTCACTGCGCATCCTTTCCGTGCTTTCTATTTCCGTGCTACTAACGATGTATAGACGTCTCCGTGTACCTTTTCTTTCCTCCCTCTTTCCGTTTTCAGCTGCAACGGATGTGAGTTGCGAGGATGCCCAGAGGATACAGCGGACATTTAACGGATGATAAACGGACATAGAACGGTTGTTGCTCGTATGTTGTGGATTTACATCATCACGGAGAAAGTTCATCCGTTCACAAACGTTTTGTGCAGCTCAAAACTTCTTGCGCGGATGAAATCGCAGTGGACGGATGCTCGACGGATAGAGCGTATGAAGCACGTATGCAATGAGTACAAAGGATGCATAGCGTTTTCCAAGGATGGCAAGTTTTTTTATGTTTTACATCCTCTTTGGCATCGTAAGTGCAGTGGGACCGCCTTAAAAGGCACAAAACCAGCTGGAGGACTTTGGACCATTCCCTCTCTCTCAACCCTATGAAACAAAAAATGGCCATCCCAAAAAATCTTGCCAAGAAAACTTCAGGGCATATGATCTTGTCGCTATAATCTTCATGGTGGAGTAGATCTGCAACACCACTCTTACCTTCTGCTTTTATTATTTTAATGGGATTTGATGCCAACGTACTACCCTCTTGCATTAAATTGTATCGGTCTTTTTTGATTTCATTTGATCGTTAACCATACAACTTCTGAAAAAAGACATGGGTGGGCCTATAGATCCTAACAGCTTAAACAAGGTAGCAAACACATGCAGTGTATCGCTTCTGGATTTTTTTTCCCAGTGCCTATGTTAGCAATGGCCATAGCATAGGTGGTATCTGAGGTTTTTTTCCCCCCTTCTTTGTAATGGAATTGTGAAGAATTGTGTATGTGCTCCTCTTTCTCCTTATGTGTGTGCATTCAGAGTGTGCGGTCTCCTCTGGGTCATGTGACCAGAAAGGGGGAAGGCTCTTGGGATGGAATAGTCAACAATATTGCTAGCCATCACCCAGCAGCTTTTTCTACACAAATGCCTTAAGGGATTTTTTCTGGAATGCTTTTTTCCCTAAGCACAAAGACAATTCCCATCCAGTTTTTTGTGGGGCTGGCTTCTCCTCCCACGCAAAATATGGTCCAATTCTTTTTAGTTTTTGAAGAGTTATCCTGTGGCAACCAGGTGGATTCCTGAGAAATTTGCATTGTACCCCACCACCATCAGCATTGCATTGGGTTGAAAAGAATAAAAAGGAAGATGATCTAATGGACATACGAGAATCTGTTCAGCTGGAAATGTAATATTTAAAATAGTGTAATTAGTTTTTTTCTAAAGGATTTAAACATTTATGCAAGTTTGTACTGGAATACCAAGGTGCAGAAACAAAGTCAGCATTCTTTTTATTTGTGGTGTTGATTTTCTCCTGGTAGATAAGAATAGTTTGGGATAAACTGACCATTAGTCTCATTTTTTTTAAAGACATAGGGCCTGATTCATTGAGATCGATACAACTTTAACCATCAATGCCTTCTATTGTAGACTTCCATTCTGTGACAGCTGAATTTGTGAAAACATAATAGGAAACAGATAGATAGATAGATAGATAGATAGATAGATAGATAGATAGATAGATAGATAGATAGATAGATAGGCAGGCAGGCAGGCAGGCAGGCAGGCAGGCAGGCAGACACAGATAGACAGACAGACAGATATGGTGGAAGACAGACAGATAGACAGACAGACAGACAATGTGACAATCTTGTTCAATCATGACCATACTTTCTGCTTGCTGTCATCTTAAAAATTGCCAAAAAGGTACAAGATGCCCAGTAGGATTCCCAAACATACTTGCTGACATCTGACAGAGCTTACTCCCTCTCTCTGTCTCTCTCGTATCTCTTTGGTTATCCAAGATAGCTGCGATCAAGGCTGAACAGTGTGATTTGGTGCCAAGTTGATACGTTTCATTTCAATATGTTGCTTGGGTTTCAACATGTACAAAGACAATCAGAAATCCATCAGAACATTTTAAAAGAGGGGGAAGGGGAGGGAAGGAAGAAGGAAGAAAGTTTTGGAAGGAAGCTATGGCAGAATTAAAAGCAGTAACATGTAACCCATAGGCTGCCGTTTCTGACCTATTTCTTCTCATGTCAGCCTTGGAGATTTCTGAGGAAGAAGAAGAATTTGAAAGCAAACAAATGAATTCAAGGAAGCTTAGGAGGAAAAAGGACTTCTTTGAGCTACAGATATTTTCTTTATGAGTGCTTATTTCTGCTTTCCTTGTAACCTAGCCCAAACTGCATGTTCACTTTTTGTGTTTTTTGTTCTGGTTTTCTGGAGCAGGCACTATTATATTTAAAGTGACAGGATCCTTACTTTGACAAAGAAAGTTTATTATTAAAATGGGAAGCTTGGTGGTTCTTTTGGCAGGTGGTGGTGGTGGGGGAAGTGATAGTAATCATCAATAAAGGATTACATAATTGATGAAAAGCTTTTTCAAAGAGCTCTTTATGTTACTTTGCCAGAGAGATTTAAGCTTGGATTGAAGGAACCCTTGGCCACAGAGCACTTTTGTGATATGCACATCCCTGGAATGTAACTCATTTAGATTTTGATGTGAATTGTAAGAAGGCATCTGTTTCTTGGCCTCAGTTCTTTGTGGCATTTGGAAAATCAATGACAAAAGTGATGCAAAATTACAAACTCTGGGATCCCACAGCCTTGCCAATACCCTTTGAAGATAATCCACTTTACAAATGCTTCATCAACTCTATTCTTCCAGCAAGAAGGTGTTACTGTTCTTGTCTGCATTATAAAAGCTGAGATAATGGCTATGCAGATGTAGAGAAGGAGGTGGGAAACTAAACTCATCTACCTTTGCAATCCTTACTTGAAACCTCAGGACAAGATGTGACTTTTTGGCAGTTGGCCCATTCTTTTGTTAATTCAGATATAATGAAACAATGTGAATTATTTACTGATCTCCTTTGTTTTCAGGACTACCTTATCAGTTACTGCACCTTTCTGTTTTGCAAATGGGGGATGTTGAAGTTAAGAGGAAATACTTATCCCACTTACTGGGTGCCTGGCGAAAATAAGCCTGGGAGATGAACATATGACTGATAAAATTCCCAGATGTGTGCAACAGTGAGCAATCACTTATTTGGAAGTTATTCCTATCAGTGATTAGAGAAAAAAATCAGTGTTAAACCAAAACAAGTTGAACGTGAATGAGATATGTGGAGTGTGGATTATTAATTACTGTCTGGTCAAGCCCATTTTGTGGGAAAAGGTCAAATGGTTGCTAAAACATATCCAAAATTAAAATGTGTGTCTGAAACTGAACAAAGTGCTGTATTTCAGAAGTTCACCAAAACATCGGCTAAATTGTGTCATTCTTTTTTCTACCAGTGTACCACAAAATACCTGCCTCTCCCTCCCTCCTCCCCAAACAATCATTTCTGCCAATGTTATCTCCTCAGTGTTGAAATAAATATAAATATATTTGCTAGTTCTATTTCATACCTTCTTCTAGGCAGTGGAGATAACTAAGGCAAGAAAACTAAGGATAACTAAGAGACAGATCCTTGCTTCTGCTGCATCGGAGCCCACTGTATTTCCTCCAATCTCAGTAGCAAACTGTAACTGGATCCAGTGCTAACCTATGGTTTGCTTAAACCACAGTTGGCTGCATTCAACCAAAATCCCTGTGAAAGCTTCGTGCAACATGTGTGCATGGTTATATGTTTGTATCTGGAAACCCTACTACTACATGGGAGTAGACGCCATCTGCTTGGCCATCATGACAGTATGGTGACAATATGGTTTCAGTAAAGAGCTTCAACTATGCTTTAGCAATAGCAATGCATTTTTTTTAGCTCTAACAGGGTGAAATGGGCAGGCAGGCTCGGTGGTTGAAAAAGTCACAATAGCTGATCTCACATAGGAAGTATGGTGGAAATAGAAAGTGCGGTTTGCAAACATGTGGTTGGATTTATGCAATATGCTAAGCTAAGGCCAAGCAAGCAATAATGTTGCTAAGAGAGAGATGTGAGTCCAATTATTGTCTAGTAAAGCCTTCCCCATCCAGATGTTTTGGCATAAAAGTCCAGCATCCCCAACAGCAGGACAGTTGGACTGGAGACTAATGGGAGTTTTCATCTAACATACAGACAGTCCTCAACTTATGATCACAATTGAGCCCAAAATTTGTGTTGTGAAGTGATTCATATGTTAAGTGAGTTTCACCCCGTTTTACAACCTTCCTTGCCACAGTTGTTAAATGAATCATTGCAGGTTGATAAGTTAGTAAACTGGTTGTTAAGTGAGTCTGGCTTCCCCATTGACTTTGCTTGTCAAAAGGTTGCAAAAGAGGATTACATGACCTTGGGACACAGTAACGGTTGTAAGTATGATCCAGTTGCGTCTGAATTTTGAATATGTCACCATGGGGGTGCTGCAAAGTTCATAACTGTGAAAAACGGTCATAAGTCACATTTTTCAGTGCTGTGGTAACTTTGAATGGTCACTAAGTGAACTGTTGTAAGTCAGGGACTACCTGTACTTGGGAAGTTAGGTTGGGAAAGTAACTCTCAAAAGATACATTAAATTACACTATACAAACTAGCTTACTGTGTTCTTGGTAATTGATTTTAACTGAAAATATGTTCATGCCATGTGAATATTCATTAGTAGTTCAGATTCATACTGCATTAAATTTGGGGAGAGTCACTTTTGGGCACAGTACTTTTTGCCTAGAATCATCTGAGTCACGATTTGTGCAACTGAAGAAAAAGCTCAGTGTAACAACACTCCCACCCAAATGCTTGCCACTACAAATGGAGGTGGAGAGCTATAATATGAAAAAAAAAACAACAACAATTTTCAGGACCATTTTGAAAAATACCATGGCAGAGTTTGACTTCTCTGGGCAGGAAGGACATTGCATGCTCACACATCACCTTGCCAGGAGCAGATTGTACATGAACACTGATAGCATTAATATTCCAAATCAGTTATATTGCAATCAAATCGCAAAAAAGAAACAGGGAAAAAAAGGAATTGACCAGAATGCAGATGTCTTCACCTTGTTTGTTCCTGTATATATTCTGCATTTCTCCCCACCTAGCCAGCTAACCATGGGATGTTTGTACATCACTGATTCTTTTGGCTTACTTCCACTCATACCTCCTCCAATTTGGCTTGGGAAAATACTTTCCTTGGCTACTGCTTCTGCCATCTAGCATTTGAACGTTGCACTTGATCTTCTCCTCAAACAGCAAAATCATTTAGGTTCCAAAGTTCATTTTAAAACATATTATTAATGCCCTGCTGGCAAGAAGCACAGCTGAATGCAAATTAATTGCCATATTTGCTTCTGATCCATGCCAGCAAAGAACATCCAATTTAGTCATATCGTGAAAAGTGAATTAATTTACTCCTGTCCTAATATTGCTCAAGATTCACTGAGTGTGACTGTCAGGCAGCATCTGTTCCTTTCATTCTCTGTTGGGCTTCTGGATAGTTAATGATGAACACAAGTTTAAGAACAACGTTCAGTGAGTCTCCCCCCCCCCCNCCCCCCCCCCCCCGCCCCATGCAGCACTATTGTTTCTGCGAATCTACATCTCAACAGATAAAAGAAGTAAATCTTGAAGATAAAAATATGTTGTTGATGATTTATGAATCCTCCGAATTGCCTGGACTAAAGGACTTATATTTTAGCAACAATCATTTTTAGGCATGCTCACAAAACAGGAAATATATTTTGCTTCAAGTTCAGGATAAAATAGGTTTTGGAACATTTCAAATGGACTGAAGAAGAAGAAGAAGAAAACCTGAGATGGCTCAGATATTTCAGCTATAGATAAGTCTTGGACCACAATGCGGACTGCTTTATGCAGCCCAAATTATTGCAAAAAATGGTAAAGAGAATAGTTATTCTAAGAAGATAGAAGATCCAAATAAGTGTCTTCCTGAAACAACTGCTCTAGTTCAGCTCTCTCCTTGTGCTATTTTTTTTTACTTGCAGGAATGTTTTTTTAAAGGCAGAGAACTTTTAAAAATGGAAACTTTTTACCTACAACTTTGGAACCTTCTATTATGTCTACCAATTGTACTAGCAAGGTACAAGTATTAACAAACATTAACAACTAAGATTCCTATGCAACAATTTAGTTCATGTGAGGGTTTGAGAGATTAAACTAAACATGATTAAACTACAACCCATCATCCTAGAGGGCCACCAGTTCTGACTATACTTGTGATTTAAGTCTACTCTCCATACTGGTAACACCATACATAGACAAGTACAATGTAGTTTCTCATATTAATTTAATAATCTTAGAATCCTGATGTGCTTTGTTGGAGTTCCAAGACCTGATCCATGTTGATCTTGGTACTCACCAGATTCCCTGCTTTTCCTATAGATAGATAGATAGATAGATAGATAGATAGATAGATAGGATATCCTCCCCACAATGTACTTGGCTCCCATCCTGCTTGTTCAGCTTCATCGGGGTATTACATCCCAACATCACTGTAGTTGTGCTTTTAAAGTATGCAGGCCAAACGTTTCGGCAGGAATCCTCATCATGCCATCATCAGGCTTCCTTATTGAGTCTCGTTGTGAGTCTGTAGTCTGTTCGCCAAAAATACTTCCAGTTTTACGTTGGGAGAAAACCTGAATAACCAAAGATCCATATATATGTGTGTGTGTTGTGTGTTGTGTGTGTTTTTAAAGTTTTCGCGGGTACTTACATGTGTGCTGTTCAGGCTTCCTTTGGGTAATTATCCCCACGTCATTGTGTGCTTTTAAAGTTGTAGCAAACGTTTTCAGCAGAATCTCATTGTCTGCCATCATCAGGCTTCTGTATTGAGTTCGTCTGTGAGTCTTGTTAAGTCTGCTTCGCCAAAATACTTCCAGTTTTACGTGGGGAGAAAACCTAATAACCAAAGATTCCAGTATATATGTGTGTGTGTGTGTGTTGTGTGTTGTGTGTTTTAAAGCTTTTTCGCGGGTTTACTTACATGTGTTGCTAGTTCAGGCTTCCTTTGGGTATTATCCCCGCATGTGGTAGTGCCTTTTAAAGTGTTGTAGCAAACGTTTCAGCAGAATCTCCATATATTGCCATCATCAGGCCTTCTGTATTGAGTTCATATGTGCGGTCAGGCTATCATAGCCCATTGGTTTTAATTTGAAGGTTAGCCTACTGCTGTGCCAGGCAATGTTTTTTTTCTACATTCTATTGGTTGAGTCTTGTCTGTGTATTGGACTTGGAGTTGTTTGATTGGTGTTTTCTGCGGTTCTTCTGTCTGTTCTTGTGCTTTGATTGGCTGGCAATGGAACAAAAAAAAAAAAATTAGCAGCCATCCTTAGGAAAGCCCCCAAAGACAAAATTGACCTGAAAAAGCCAAGGCATTATACGAAGTTCCCTGTGCATACATTGGGCCACATATAGTTGGGCAGACATATAGAAGAATAAATACCCGCCCTGGGATGAACACAAAAATAGCAGTAAAAAAGGCTGGAACATACCTCCTCACTAGTCCAACACATTGAAAACCACAGGTCACAACATCAACTTCAATGGCACCAATAACCCTACCACTATAGAAAACCCCAGCCACAGACATCATCAACAGAAGCCATAGAGTTCGGAAAAAAGACCTGAAAGCCATGAATAGGCAAGAGATTGAATCTTTTCCACCAGACTGGTCAAATCATTTGGAAGCCTGCCACTCTCAAATAGAAAGCATCTCCCACACCAAAAGCAAGACAAACACCTGCGCAACAACCAGACTTCCCTCTGATATCTCCAGCTCAAAACACACCCCAAACAGGCCACCCAGATGAAAAACCTAGCTTCCCTAATAGATAATAGCCATCCTTTTCAACACGAAGCCAAGCTTGCACTGAAAGCCTTCCAACATACAGGGAACACAGTGTTGCCTCATAGCACTATAACCAATCAGAAAAAGCCACAAAATAGACAGAAGAACCAGAAACACCAATTCAAACAAACTCCCAAGTCAATTAAACACAGACCAAGGATCCCCAACCAATCAGGATGTAAAAAAAACCAACCCATCCTTGGGACAGCAATAGGCTAGTCTCAAATTTAAAACCCTACTCAAAGTGCCATCCTCGTTAGACTGGCCTGGACCCCACATATGAACTCAATACAGAAGCCGATGATGGCAGATTGAGATTCTGCCGAAACGTTGCTACAACTTTAAAGCAACAACTGCAAGTGATGTGCGGATAATACCGAATGAAGCTGAACAGCAGGATGGGAGCCAAGTCTTATCTACACTCAATAGTGTGGGGAAGTGCGATCTCTTATCTATCTATCTAATCTATCTATCTAATTCTAATCTCATCTATCTATCTATCTTATCTTATCTATCTATCTATCTATCTATCTATCTATCTATAGGAAAAGCAAGGGGAATCTGGTGAGTACCAAGATCAATTATGCCTCAGGTCTTTGGAAACTCCAACAAAGCACATCAGGGAATTCTAAGATTTATTAAATTAATATGTGTGTGTGGTGTTTGTTGTTGTGTGTTGTATGTGTATCTTGGTTATTTGGGTTTCTCCATGTAAAATTGGAAGTATTTTTTGGCGACATTTCGACAAAAATCTCATTCGTTCATTTCAGGCTTGTGTGGTCTTGGCTTTGTGCTTCTCGGCAGATAGTAATGTGAGCTATCTTTTTCCTTTTTAACTGTCCAGAGGGGGATTGCGACGTGACTTGGTGGGGGCACTGGCTGTGTTCTATGGGCTTGGGGTGTGTTCTTCATTGCGTTGGGGGCCTGGCCTGTGATCTGCATTTGGTCTGGGGTGGTTGGCTGTGCTTTGCCAATTGGCTGGTGGTGTACTCTATTCTGTTCAGGTGGGGGCTTGGCTGTAGGTAGCATCTCTGTGTGGCAACCTCAATGCGTCTGTGGGTCTCATTCTGCATGATGGTACTCGTTGTTAATGTAGTGGGTTTCCAAGTGGGCTGTAGGTGGGAGGCATTCATCTCTTTTATTCATGCTGTGTTGGGCATTTTCTAATCTTTATGGCTTCTCTGATTATCTGTGGTTGAAGTGTTCGATTTGGCGATAGTTCTTGTATAAAGTCAATCTCTACCTGTGGCTTTGAGGTGTCTGGACTATGGAAGAGGTTGTTCTTCTTTTTATAGCCCAATGGTGCACTAATTCTTCTGTTGTATCTTGCACCGATGTATGTGGTGCGTACAGGCGCAGCAAGGGATTTCGGTATACTCCTTGGTTTCTAAACTTGATTCTGTCTTTAGGGTTTCTTTAGGATAACTGTTTGTGCAGAATGCTGTCTTAATGTTTGTGTTGGAGGGATCTTGCGATTTTGTCTGTAGTCCTTTTATATATGGGAGGAGGCTTTGCCATTCTCTTGTTCTCTATCTTGCGATTTTGGTTTAGGGTTTGTTTTTGGATTAGGTGCGGTAAATTCTTTCTTTGGTAACCATGCTGTTTAGTACATTAGTGAGAGTGTATAGTTCGGTTTTTTAGTGTTGTTCATCAGCTAAGCATTTTTGTCTTGGAGATGAGTGTCTCTCTCACGGAATTGATCTGTCTGGGTGGTGAACGTGCACGTAGATACAGTTTGTATGGTTTTTTCTGGTAGATGGTGTCCTAGCGGGAGCCATTGGATTTTTTGTATACTAAGACATCTAAAAAAAGTGATTGTAGCTTCTGTTCCCATGGATGAATAGCTGTAATAATTTGAGATAGTTGCTTCAGTTTTTCTTTCCGAGAGTGGAGGCCAGATTATGAACGTGTCATCTACTAATCTGACCAGAGTTTTGGGTTGTGATCATATTTTTTTTTAGAGCTTGGTTTTCAAGGTGTTCCATGTAGAGTAATGACAGGTAAGAGGGTGGATTTCCATGGGTGCTCCTCCTATTTGTTTGTATTTTTGGTCCATTGTAGTGAGATGTATTGGTAGGCAACTAACTTAGATTACTTGGGGGGGTTGTATTTGTTTTGGATGGCTAACCACGGCAACGGGTGAAGAGGAATACACGAAGCCACACGGTAAGTTTTGATTTACTTTATGATCTCAATGAAACTGGAATGAGTTTTACGCTGTGAGTTTGATTGGATTCTGCATAGAGGTGTAGTTGTTTGGCAAGAAATTTGGCTAGGTTTTGTGGAGGGTGAGCCTATGGAGCTGACTATTGGTCTAAGTGGAGTTCCTTCTTTGTGTATCTTGGGGAGACCATAAAAAGCTTAGGGCATTCTGGATGATTTTTTTCTCTGGATATGATGTCTTTGCTGAGATACTTCGCTGATTGGGGGAGGCTATTATTTTTGGATCTCGGTGGTTCTTTCTAGGTAGGTGGTGGGGTCTGTGTTTAGAGGTTTTGTATTGTGGGCATCTTGGAGTAGGTTGTAACTTGTTTGGTAGTCAGGTATGAGATTCATAACCACTGTTTGCCGTTGCCTTGTCTGCTTGGTAGGATTATTATGCTTGGTTTGTCTTGCTTTCAGGTTAAGTAGTGCAGTTTGTTCTTCTTTGGATAAGTTGCTTTTGGGTGGTTTGCTGGTACAGAGAATGTTGGTGATTTCGAGTCTGATTCTGTTAGCATCATCAGGGTTGATTTTGATCAGGCTGGTTTCAACATACATATATTTATAAAAGCAGGGAATAATATATGTATATATTTTAAAATGAGAACCTGACAAACCAAATCAAGTACCAGCCTTATTTCCCAGAATATCTTTGGACTCCAAAACAGCTCTGTAAGCTTTCTTGAGAAACTTAAAATAAAGGGTGTTGAGCTCCCTTGCCTAGACAAGGGACAACAGCCGATATACAAAGAGCAGGGATGTCAAACTCATGACGACACATTGACATATCACAACTTTTTTTCCCTTCACTAAAATGGGGGTGGGGGTGGCCAGCAAGTGATTCATCCGGCTTGCGGGCCGTGAGTTTGACACCCCTGATATAGACTCATTCGGTACTTTGTCAATAGTGATGATGCTCTTGGTTAAAATGATGGTCAACTGATGGGAGCCAGGAAACAGATCTTTTTTTGTTGACTGCATGATCTCTGGATCAAATATCATCCCCGCAATGTACTTGGCTCCCATCCCGATCTTACTCCAAAGAACTTGAAAATCCTGGCTCTTCCCCGAGGCCTTGGGCTAAAGAAGATGCAAGATTTATATGTGGCTCTTTTCACAACTTCTGGTTTTTTTTTCCTGGATGCCTGTTGTTCTTTTATTTGCTCTTTTTAAATTGTTTTAATAATGTCTGCCATCCAGAGTCACAGTAAAGTCAGGCAGCCTTATACATGACAAACATAATTTCAGGACCATAATTTGGTTATTGCATTACCTGAGATAAGCTCACAGGTGAAATTATTGTTCACCAGTTTGCTTGCATGATTTGCTTTACAGTAACAGGCCTTAATTGTAGTATACACATCATGTTGGTTAGTTTTATAGTTAAGCTATATTCTCCAGGAAGCAAGGTGTGGTGAAGGAGTGTCTTTTAGGAGTATCTCCATTCTTCCGGTTTGCTTTTTGCTGTTTGCTGCTTTTTGCCAGCTGAGTAGGTACTATAAAGGCTCTTTTGATAGTGGGTAAAAGGGAAGGATCTGTGTCTGACTAGAATTTGTTTACTGGTTATTTAATTATTCCCTTTTCAGGTAGCAAACACAGCTTTGATCCTTCAAATACATACATACGCATACCTAGCTACATGCATACAGTCCTTCTCCGGACACAAGTTCATAAAAGCACAATATTGTGAATACTTCAAAATAAGACTCAATTCCAATTCTTCTGATTAAACATACCATGTATAGGATTAGGCTGAATGGTTTCAATTGAGTAAAACACTTGATTTGATTATGTGGCATCAGGTCTGAGCAACCACATGGAAGGAGGCTCCCTAGAGAGATCTGTCTTCAATTTGACCTTTCAGATGCCTCTGGGGAGCATTCATTACTGTCATAACAGAAGTAAGCTGCCTAATAAGCATATAACCAAGAGTTATCCACTAGAATTGAGGAAGAAGGGATCAATTAATGTCAGAACATTAACTCTGTCAACACAGTGTGATAAGGCTGCCTGCTGGCTCCCATCTGGCCTCACCCCAAGGGAGTTAGCAACTAGTCAAGATTTTATCAAAGTCAAGAAATCATGATGCCAAATCTGTTTCTGGTGTATATAGGTATGTCCCATACAAATATACAGGTGTGTCCCATACTTGTATACAATTCTGTACTTGTATACAATTATGTCCCATACGTGTGTACAATGTCACAACACAATAAAAGGGCAGAGTTTATATTGCAAAAAATATTGTCATTTTGTGACAATGGCTATGCAAACTCTGGACACACAGACTTTTCACACTGTCAAGAACAGTAAACCTAACAATATTGGGATGCTTTATTAAAGTATTATAGTACACATTATAGTATTTTTTTAAAGTTAGTAAATTAATATAACACATTGAAAAATGCCATATACCGATAGAAGATGAGGTATTGAAGTACTTTGCCAATTTTTTTTGCATTAGGGTGAACATTTTAGTAGTTATCTTGAATGGATGTTTCACAAGGTGTTGTGTGTTTTTTTTTTTTTTTAGAAAGGATGNTTTTTTTTTTTTTTTTTTAGAAAGGATGTACATAAATGGCATGCAGGAATATGGCTGAAAAGAATTTTAAAATAAAATAGTACCACAAATCTCACAAAACAATTGTAGAAGCTGGTTTATATCATGAGACAAATGGGCTGAAAACTGGATAGTGCTGTTTCTGTTTAAATTGCATATTACTTTGGAGTGGGGAGGGGGGAATGAATTTTGGCCCTAGCCCTATGCTTCTCAACCTTGGCAGCTTGAAGGTGGGCGGATTTCAATTCTCAGACTTCCCCAGCCAACATGACCCTTAAGTTTAGACAGGCTAATAAATTAATACGGGATAATAATGCTTTGGTACAGCTACACAAATCATCATTCTGGAAAAAGAATGGGCAGCAACCATATTTGCAAAATGGGCTGGATAGGCTCATTTTGTAGTGCTTTTGGGACCGTGTACAGTGTTAGATTTGAAGGCAGTTGGGAATTGTGCTGCAAAACCAGCCCCAAACCTTGGATTATGTCTTACATTAATGCAGGCAATTGTCACTTAGTATGAAATTCAAAGCACATGTAATAATAAATAGATGAGCCATTTACTTTAAGAGAAACAAAATCCCCCAAAGACCAGCTAATATCTTTTTTAGCTGGAAGTGTAAGGGTTATCTACCCAGAAGTATTATTTGATTGCTTATTGTACCCTATGACTATTATTAAATGCTGTACCTTATGATTCTTGATGAAGTTATCTTTTCTTATATGTACACTGAGAGCATTTGCACCAAGACAAATTCCTTGTGTGTCCAATCACACTTTGCCAATAAAGAATTCTATTCTGTTCTATTCTATTCTATTCTATTCTATTCTAAAAATATCCTATCCTTAAACTAGTTTCCCATTAAACAACAGCAATGGCTACTTTATTAATTTTAATCATATATCATTTCTGGCTGTGGAAGAAACATTCCGAAAGTGTTTACCCTGCATGGTACATGACAACTCAAGCGTAATTCAGCTTGCATTAAAAGGGTCTGCAAGTTTTAAGTAGGCAGAAAGCTAATAATTAACCACAGTGGCATTTTGCTAAGCTATCTCTCACTATTCAAAAACAACATGGAATATTAAATAGCCACAGATGGTCAGGAACTGAATCCTCTTTTTCATCCAAAAATGACGCTTCCAAACTCCAAGCAATGCTGAGTCAGAAGACAAAGTACCACTTCACAGTTCATTATTTCTTACAAGAGTCTCTTGCAGAGAATTCCAGCACTGGCTAGCTTTCACCATCTTATAAACATACATTTAAAGTTCATTTTAGGATACATTCCTAAACTGATGCTCTGAGACAAGATTCAGCATAACTTTGCAATGTCTGACCCAAGAATGGGCAACTATTTGCTGATAAAATGTCAAGCATTCATTGTGGAGGGAAAGATACAAAAAGTGACCAAACACACATTAATTCTTTCTTGGGACAGGACCATCTCCTGTTTCTGAGCTCCATGTTCTAAAAGAGAACTCTCCAAACTTGGCAACTTTAAGACTTGTGGACTTCAAGTTCCAGGATTCCTCAGCTATGCATGCTGGTTGGCTGGGGAATTCTGGGAGTTGAAGGTTTTAAGGTTGCGGAAGATTGGACTCCCTTGGTCTACAGCAAGGCTTCTGGCCTGCTATGGGGATGTGCCCCTGGAGCTGATAAGCAGTGGGGCACTCACTGTAGGGCAGCCTTTCATCTTGGGTCTGCAGTGAACCTGGGGGCATATTCTCTTATCTTTAAGAAATCCTTGCCTTTTATTCTGTGTGAATGAAAAAGTCCCCCTATCTTGTTCCCTGGTGGCTTTTCCAGGAATGTAAATCTCTTTAAAACAAAAACAGTTGTATCTTTCTGTATTATCTGAAACAGTTGTATCAATGTAGCAAATCTGGTATCAAGTACAGGTAACCCCCTCCAGATTCTAAAGAGATGTAAAGTTTTTTTTTAAAATCCTTAAATAATTTGAAACAGTTTAAATCAGGATGAAAACTAGTTTGGTATAAGGTAAAGGCAGCAGGCTAGAAACTTGAAGATGGTGAGTTCTAGTCCTGGCTTAGGCGTGATCCAGCTGGGCGACCTTGGGCCAGTCACTATCTCTCAGTCCTAGGAAGGAGGCAATGGCAAACCACTTCTGAAAAACCTTGCCAAGGAAACTTCAGAGATTTGTCCAGGCAGTTTCTGGGAGTCAACAGTGATTCAGGAGGAGAAGGAGGAGGAGGAAGACGACAAAGAAGACGAAGAAGAAGACAGAGACAGAGAAGAAGAAGAAGAAGAAGAAGAAGAAGAAGAAGAAGAAGAAGAAGAAGAAGAAGAAGAAGAAGAAGAAGAAGAATGATGTTCTCATGAGTGATTAGATTTGCACATATTAATAACAGGGAGGCAAATAAGAAGTGGCTGTGTAAACCAGGAAAAATTCATTTGTCAAATATTTGCTTCCATTCTGGCCCTCTTTCTAGTGGAACTACTGAATAAATTAGGAACAATTCATTGAACAATCTTGGCCTTCCACCATTTATGTTTTTTACTAAAGCCCATGTCCCACTGCACTTACGGATGCAAAGAGGATGTAAAACGTTAAAAAAAGCTTGCCATCCATTGGAAAACGCTATTGCATCCGTTGTGTACCATTGCATACGTTTTCATACGCTCTATCTCTCAGATCCGTTCCACTGAGATTTCATTCGCCCAAGAGGTTTTGAGCTGCACAAACTTTGTGAACGGATGAACTTTCCGCTGTGTACGATTAAATCCACGACATCCAAGCAACAAACGTTCTATGTCCGTTTATCATCCGTTAACGTCCGCTGTATTCCTCTCTGCATCCTCTGGGCATTCCTAGCAACTCACATCCGTTGCAGCTGAACCGGAAAGAGGGAGGAAACTAAGGTACACGGAACGTCTACACAGCGTTAGTAGCACGGAAATAGAAAGGATGCTCAGTGAATGGTTTTGCATCCTATTACATCCTCTAGGCTTCCTATGAACATCCCTTTACATCCCTGCTACATACTATCCACGTCCGTTCTTTTTCCTTTCTTTCCGTTCTGTTTATGCAAATTTTTGCCACTTTTTGGAGCGTGATGACAACGGATGGAGCCACCCGAAAATTTGCTCGTCCGCTGTGTCCTTTTTGCATACGTTTTGCATCTGTCGGCCAGTGTGACCTAGCCTTAACAGAGAGGAGGAAAATAGATCCAGAATGCTCATGTAGCCATCTGTACAAATATTTTTCAAAACCAATAAACATTCGACAATATTCATACAGTGTCTTGCTCTAGAGTTAATCATGTGTATCAAGAAAGCAGTGTTAATCCAGGGACAAGAACTGGTGTGGGAGTCAGAAAAGTTGTTCGTCTGAAAATCTGAAGTGGGCCTCTCCCTCCCTCCCTCTCTCTCCCTTTCCCTCTCCCTCTGTATTAGACAGAGAGACAGACAGACAGACACACACACACACACACACACACAAGGGGGCAGGGAGAGAATATGAAACATTTTTAAAACATTCAAATTATGTTTCATTTTTTTTGTCTACTGTTGCCATTTTATTATGGCTCCAGACCTCAGAAAAGCAAGTCTGATACCTTTAATCAGATCTGTGACTGACTGCTGGATGCCATTCCCTCCCACCTGCCTTTAGGCACAGCCATCCTAAATGAGGAATGGGTACTGCCTTTAAACCATTTGACCATGACGACATCAGAGAACAAAAACTGATCCAGCACCTAAACTAATAGTTGCTATGGTTGCCACCAGCCACTCAGATAAGTTAGGCTGTAGATGGCTGGCTGGTTGTAGCAGTGGAATAATACATACAGTACGGATGGAGGCGTTCAAGCCATACACCATTCTTTTCTGGTGTTTTTCTTATTTTCTTATTAGACTCATCAGTGGGTGGGAGTGTTTCCTATAACTTCAGTTTTAAATAAATGAATTCCCTCCTTCCTAGAGTATTGGTTCCAAAGCATTCATTTCCGCCCCTCCCTTCTGATATTCTGGAGAGCAGGAAAACTGTCTTGAACTCATCCAGACTGCCTCGCAAAGACTGATAATGCTACAGAATTATATTCAGGCACCTAAACACCAGGTGACAAGATCTTTCTATATCTGAATAGGGAAAAAAAGGGTGGTTGGGTTTACAGACTGATGTGTACTTCTGAATTCATCCATGTTGGGCAAAGACACACTGTTGTTTGCTGGGTTTTGGCTTAGTACCGGGGTCCCCAAACTTGGCAGCATAGCTGGCTGGAGAATTCTGGGAGTTGAAGTTCACAAGTCTTAAAGTTGCCAAGTTTGGAGACCTCTGCCTCAGCATATTGCAAAACCCAACCACTATGGTTTGCAAACATAGCTTAAGGCTTTGAAGGCTGTGCAGACTCAGCCATTTGTAGCTTCAGTAACGAATTATGGCATGACATCAGTGGTGGGATTCAAAATTTCTTACTACCGGTTCTTTGAGCATGGCATGGCTTGATGGGCATGGCAGGGGAAGGATTCTGCAAAATCCCATTCCCTCCCCACCCCACTAACCTGCTTTCCAGCTCTGTTCTCCTGTGCAGAGCAACCAAAGAAGACCAGCCAATCAGCTGGGACTCAGGAGGCAGAGAATAGGTGGGAGCGGGGCCAGTCAGAGGTGGTATTTGCTGGTTCTCCGAACTACTCAAAATTTCTGCTACCGGTTCTCCAGAACTGGTCAGAACCTGCTGAATACTACTTCTGCATGACATATGTTAAGAAGCCATGACACAGCCCAATGTATTAGAGAGCATAAACTATATCAAAGTATAGGTAATGAACACTATATAAAAAGTATCATTAATTTAAAAAAATGAATGGTATTTATTGTACAGTACAGGCCCCTCTCACCAGCCAGACCCCCTGTCCAAGGAGATGGGTGTTAAAATATGAAATATAAATAATAAATAAAAATGTATTAAATGTCTAAGTACCATTTTTTAATGTGAACAGAACTACTTTAACTTCAAGGACTTTAAAGTATAAAGAACCCACACATTCTTTTAAAGAATAATCTGTTAACAAAGGAACTCAGCAGAATGATAAGGAAAAAAAATCGAAAACTCAGACAGGTATAAAAGGCCTGAACAAATGAAAAAAAAAGCCTTTTCTGCCATTGAAGAGATCTAAGTGATGGAAAATCTCTGTGGGCAGTTTCCAAATTAGTTTGCATTGAGCATTATCCCAGTGAAACCCTACATCCAATCAGAGCAAGCATATGTGCTATTCAGCTCAGCTAGCAGGAAATATAATTTATTTATTAAACACAAACCTCAAAATCAGTTACTTGGCAAAACAGAACAAAACCAAGGAAAGAGAGGTGGACAGCGAAGCAAAAAATTAAAAAGTTGAAGAATGAATATGATCAATCTATATCGACCAAAAGGAATGGAACTTTCCAGAACCACTGGAAATAATACTGAGGGGCCTTTGGTTATTCCAAATTTAACCCTTTTCAACACAAAGCAGAGGAAGAATAAAGACAGAAAATAGGACACTAGGTGATCCTTCTTCTATACTACATCATGAAAGAAACAGTTTGGAAGGTGGAGATGATAAGTCCAACACTAAAGCAATAGCAGTAGCACTTAGACTTATATACCGCTTCACAGTGCTTGACAACCCTCTCTAAGCAGTTTACAGAGTCAGCTTATTGCCCCCAACAATCTGGGTCCTCATTTTACCCACCTCAGAACGTTGGAAGGCTGAGTCAACCTTGAGCCTGAGTCAGGATTGAACTGCTGATTGTGGGCAGAGTTAGCCTACAATATTGCATTCTAGCCACTGTGCCAGAGGTGGTATTCAGCAGGTTCTGACCAGTTCTGGAGAACCGATAGTGGAAATTTTGAGTAGTTCAGAGAATCGGCAAATATCACCTCTGGCTGGAGATTTTACAGTATCCTTCCCCTGCCACGCCCACCAAGCCATGCCCACAGAGCCAAAAGTAAAAAAAATTGAATCCCACCAATGCACTACACCACCACAGCTCTGAAGACATTAATTCCATTTGTCTAAAAGACATTTGAGGCACTGAAATAGAAAATGACACCAGATTGCCAACAGTGGGAAGCACAAAAACCTGGTCCATATCCTTGCTAGTGATTCACATATTCACATATTGTGGAGGCAATGGAAACCTAGTTTTTATTGCTGTTTTGCCAACATAGTGGTGGTTGGATGGTTCTAGAAGAGTCTCTTCATCATTACTGGAAGGCCTGCCATAGAGTTTTGATTCTGGAGAAGTTCCAGATACATACAGGAGGAATGCTCAAGCTGTTTAGATGAATGCGTCAGTTTTGAAACATACTTGGTAAAGGCTGATTGAAAAAGAGCAGAGGCAGGAAGCATCAGTCATCAAGTGCAGGAGGCAAGCAGTAGATTATTATTAAAATGAAACCCAACATTTATGAATGGATCTAAGTAATGTGCCTCATTCAAGATCATTGTCTTTTGGGAGAGTCGCATAACCATTCTCTTTAAGAAATTTCATATCACAACAGTTGTTCCTTTTTTCCTAGTTATTGTCTTTCAGGAAAAGACCTTGGTTTTAAGAGCTGCAGTGGCACAGTGGTTAGAGTGCAGTACTGCAGGCTTCTGCTGCTGCCTGCCGGCTGCCTGCAATTTGCCAGTTCAAATCTCACCAGGCTCAAGGTTGACTCAGCCTTCCATCCTTCCGAGGTGGGTAAAATGAGGACCCAGATTGTTGGGAGGCAATAGGCTGACTCTGTAAACCACTTCGGGACGGTTGTAAAGCACTGTGAAGCAGGGCTGTCTTAATGCATGGGCACTTGCCCGTGGGCCCCACAAACATAGGGGCCCCATACTGATCTGTGTATGTTAACCCTTCAATGGACCTTATATCATATAAATACAATATATTTATTACATTTTACTGCTTTTCTTTTAATACAGCAACATATTTATTACATTTTACTGCATTTTTAAATTAATACTAACATGGAAATAAATGTTTAATTTTATCGACCATTTACATTTTTATTACTGTGAGTAGTCATAGGGGCCCCAATACACTGCTTTGCCCAGGGCCCATAATGCTTTTAAGACAGCCCTGCTGTGAAGCGATATATAGATCTATTATATACTATATTGCTATTGATTTGGTTTGAGACAAAGCAAGAATCCAACTACCCCAAGTTCGCAATTTGTGTTTGCTTTGGCCACTCTTCTGAAAATGCCAAAGATACCAGCTTTATAATACAGAGGCAGTGGGAATTTGCCTTCTATATTTCTTTCACCTTTTTTCCCATGGGAACCACAGTGACACTTGCTTAATTAATACAGTGTGAGCTGACAGGATGATATACTCTTAGCTAGTGCATATTGGTTTTTCAATTAATTTTTCCTTTTCATATCTGCGTGGAATATTTAGTAACTGCTTAAAAAAGATGGATCTGCCAGCTGGATTTAACCAATAAAGGAGAGTATTTGTAACTCATGGTTGAAATGAGAGGTCTTTGGTATTCTCTGAGCTTGGTTAAGCTAGCACTGATAATGTTACCAACTTTGGGTAATGAAATGTCTGCAAGTAAAACAGCCAAGTTTGGAGATCACCAAAGATCCCTCAGCTGGATTTAAAGCGGCCTTTTTCACATGTGAATGGGAACTTGCCTATAGGGATGGCTGACCAGTTTGTCCTTTTGCTCTGGTGCTTCTTGGCCCTGCTCCAACAGGGCGTACAGTATTGTTAAGCTCCTAGTGGACTATTGATCCCTGACTCATTGGCAGCATTGGCTTTCTGGAAGAAAGAGGCTATCAAAAGTTAGGTGGATTTTTAAATTTTTTTTAAAGGCTGCTTTTAAAAAGTAGTAGTAGCCACCAAGCTGTGTGAAGTTCAAGGAAAAAGAGTTGGCAATTATCAGTAATTTAATAGTCCCTATTTACAGAGGCACAGCTAGATCTGATAAATGCAAAGCTTGTTCAACAAGGTTTTCCTCCTAGTCAACACTTCCACAACCTCTGTTTAATTACTCCTCAGTGCACCTAACACCTTCTCAATTGGTATTACTACTCTAAGAAACAAACAAATAAAATGCTTGCAGAAGAGTTGACTTAATAGAAGCTCTGATGGTTCAATACCAATACAGGTAGTCCTTGACCTATGACCACAGTTGAGCCCAAAATTTCTGTTGCTAAATGAGACATTTTTAAGTGAGTTTTGCCTCATTGTACGACCTTTCTTGCCATAATTGTTAAGTGAATCACTGCAGTTGTTGGTAACACAGTTGTTAAGTGAACCAGCTTATCCATTGAATCTGCTTGTCAGAAAGTCACAAAAGGTGATCACATGACCCCAAGACACTGCATAAGTACCTGCCAGTTGCCAAGCATCTGATTTTTGATCACGTGAACATGGCATTGCCACAATTGTAGGTGTGAAATATGATCATAAGTCATTTTTTAAAGCACTATTGTAACTTCAAACGGTCACTAAATGAATGGCTGTAAGTTGAGGACTACCTGTATCAAAGAATATGGAAAATGAATTCCTATATTTGTCCAGATCATTTTTCAGCCAGGCTCTTCAGCCAAAGTAGAACTCAACACTTTGTGCTCTTACAATAAAAAGAATCACGAGCTGGCCCTCCGTATTTTGATTTAATGCAGAGGTGGTATTCAGCAAGTTCTGACCAGTTCTGGAGAACCGGTAATGGAAATTTTGAGTAGTTCAGAGAACCAGCAAATCCCACCTCTGACTGGAGATTTTACAGTATCCTTCCCCTGCCATGCCCACCAAGCCATGCCCACAGAACCGGTAGTGAAAAAAATTTGAATCCCACCATGATTTAATGTCTTATGTAGTTAGGTTATAGTTCAGTGCAACATTGAAGCTCAGAAGATTAGCTTTACTGAGAAACCAGGGGTAAGGATGTTTGCAAAAATAGCTGCCACCAATCTATGAGTGTTTAATGAGGTGAATTTATCAGGAGCTTGAACGAAGAGAGAAATTGCAAACGGACAACAAGAATAAAATAGCTCCTCACCCTTTTCATGTCCGCTATTTTTATAAATGCTCTTTGCTGATTTTAATGCTTCATTCTTTATTAGATGCTTTGAAGCCTGGTATGAGTTAAAAGGAGGGGAAGAAATTCCTAAATAATAGGCACACTTTTTAAAAAAAGAAAAAAGAAAGTAAGTTAAAGGAAGACCGCAGAGAAGAGAAACATAACAGAAGACATTTGATGAATTGAAGAGATGAAAGACAAAGCCTGGAACTGATGGAATAGGATTTAAATTATATACTGAAAGAATCCAGTCCTGGGTGGTATGGATAGATAAGAGAAAAATCAATGTTTGCAGCTGTGTTTTGAATAGACTTTGGAAAATAGTTAAAGCTCTCATTAAGAGAGGTAAGAAATAATTGTGACAGCAATTTTCCTTTTCAGATCTGACTTGGAATTCACCCCAAAAGCATTAGGCTGAAAGATGATATATGTTTACAGCAAGACTGAATTAAATGGGGCTCTGTCTGAGCATATACACACAGGCGTGTACTGCTCTGTCTAACACGAATTCCTTGACTCAAGAACTTCCTTGACTTTTATGGCCATTGAGTCATTTAGTGATACATGCCAAGTTGTCCTCATAGATCATGACATACAGAATCTGGAGGTGATCCAGCCTATATTTTATTTGAGGGGTTCATTCTATCTCCCCAGACTAAGCCTTGAAAAATTGCAGTTTTTTTTTCCCATATTAAACTGCACTTTATTTTAAGAAGCCACTAATGCAACATTGTTTTGGACTTCCTTACTCAGAGGAATTGCAAGGACTTAGAACTCTTTAATATTGCCTACCATAACGTACAATTCATTGCCTACACATACAGTTATTGACATTATTCAGTTGGATTTCACACAATGCAAGAAAGGACCTCACTCTGCAGAATGAAAATATTATAGCGATTTTTTATTTGACCACAAGATGGCGCACTTTAGCACTGTTTAGAAAAGCAGTTTTGCTTATCAGAAGAGAATGGTATTAAATTAAAATTGTACTTTGTTGTGAAAATTGCTTTAAGCCTAAACAATTCAGTAGAGATAGAACACAAACTGAAAAGTAGAAAACTAAGTCAGGCTTTCTGTTCAACTTTTATTCAACTCTACAATATCAGAGATATTAAATGTAAGTAACTGTTTTTATATCATTAAATGTATTCCTTGGGTTTTTGTTGTTTTCTTTCCATTTTTACAGGATTTGTCTCAGCAAGAAAGCGTTGCTGGAGATCACACTTTACCCTGAGGGATTAATTTATGGCTCAGCACTCTTCTTTGATTTGTTTGTTGGATTTGTTTTTAAAAATCAGGATCCAGTATGTGGAAGAAAAAAATGTAAGAGAGGGAACTCAGATAACCAAAAGAAGGGGGATTTAAATTAAATTAAAACTGAAATCTCATGTAGTATAGAATCTCAACAGCAAGCATCCTAAAAAACAGCACTGCTGCTGAGATTCTAATTGCAATTCACATGGCAACAATTGGTATATCTTTCCTGAAAGAAATGAAAAAAAAACCCATCCAACCTCACATTCAGGTTGAACACAACTAAAAGTCAATTGTGAATCCATTATGTGGTTCTCCAGGATGATTAGTATTAGCCATAGCCAGGAGGAAAGGATGAAGAATGATTGTCCTATCTATTGATCCCAGGTGAGATGCCAAACAAGTCACGAATTCCAATTAGAAATGTGAGAGGAAAAGAGTTGGTAGCTTGGTACCATTTAACTTCATCTATATTGCATCAATCTTATCTTCCTCATCATATTCCAGGGGAAATTTTTTTTGCTTCTTTGGCAATTTTCAAGTTTTAATTAAAAAAAACATCTGGATACTGTCTTATGCTGAAGGACCACACTTAGATCTCTGGATTCTGGAACATTTTTCTCTAACATTTATCATTATAATCCATTAAAATTAAAACAGACCTCTGGACCGAATCAGAGGAAACACAGAAAGGTCGTTTGAATTGCTCATTTCAGATGTGATGCCACTCAGGACTATGTCTGTGTGTACCTCAAGGGGGCTGCCACCACTGCCATCTCCGTATTTAAGCCCCCGGGGATTTGAAAGGCATAGGAGATCAGCGGTCAGCTTTTTAGTGGCCAAGAGGCATGTTTAGTATTGGTGGGTCAAAAACACAGGGCACCAGGACCCCATCACATATGGATGGGTTTGCATCAAGGGAACTGAGGTAAGGTAGTTTGTTTTTTAATTGAGGCTTGCATATTTGAGGCCTTATACTACTTGTTTTGTATTGATTTCCCAGCTCAAAATGATGGGGATTCTAGGCTCACTTTTGGCATCTTATATCTTAAGTTCAGCAAAGCATCATGCAGGATCTTTTCTTATTATATACTTACTAAATTCATGATTTTTTTTCTTCCTTAAATTTATATACCATTTCCTACCAGGAGATCAAAGTAGTGCACATAATATTCTGTCTACTAGTTTTTTTTCCCCTCACAACAGCCCTGGGAGGTTGATTGGGCTGAAAAGCCCAGTCATATAGACAGTTTGCATAATATCTTAGTAGATCACAAATAAATTGACCTATGATGGTTTTTTTGCTGATTTATCTCATCTGTTCGAATCGTATCAAGTCAAAATAAGTTGACTTAGCTTGTGGTTGAGAGATCAGGCAGAAGGGGGAGGAACCCTGGACAACAATGACCAGTCGCCGGATCCTTATGACAGCGAGGACGAGGGTGAAAACGACCCAATGGTGAGTGGACCGATTCCCCCTTTTGTCTTCCCAATACAGCTTACAATGAATAAGGGAGCTTTCCAAGCCCTAATAGTTTCAGTTGCACCAGATGTGTGATCAACCTAACCACAGTCCTAAAACGGAATCAGAGTAAAGAAGCTAGCCGATCCGTTTCGAACATGTAGATGGAGTTCACTTTGGAATGTCGCTTGTTTGAGACAATGACCATTTGCAGGGCATATATAGCAGAGCAGGGGAGAATGAGACACCTAGAAGGTCCAAGAGAACTTAGCATGAATAAATTAAATAGGGACTAAGCTAACTGACCATATTTCTTTCCTGGAGAAAGGGGAGAAACATCCCATTTTGATAAATCTTGCACTGAAGTCAGTTGAACTGGTAACAAGATCAGTGATGAAATTCAATTTTTTTTACTACCAGTTCTGTGGGTGTGGCTTGGTGGCCATGGCAGGGGAAGGACATTGTAAAATCTCCAGTCAGAGGTGGGATTTTCTGGTTCTCTGAGCTACTCAAAATTTCTGCTGCTGGTTCTCCAGAACTGGTCAGAACGTGCTGAATGCCACCTCTGAACAGGACAAGGCTCTTCATACACCTAAAGATAGCAAGAGTGAGTGGAGCCATCACAAAGGATTGTGTGGTATTTGCCTCTCTACGAAAATCTCTCAGAGGTTCCAGATTTGCCTTCCAGGGTCTACTTACTGCAGGGTTTCTCAATCTTAGTCAACTTTAAGATGTATGGACTTCAACTCCCCAAATTCTCTAGACAGCATGTGCTGGCTGGGGAATTCTGGGAGTGGAAGTCCACGCCTCTTAAAGTTGCCAAGGTCGAAAAATAATAGTCTACTACCTGAGGCTTTTAATTTACCTATCATTAGAGCCTAAGATTAGAGTATTTAAAAGACTTGGGCAAAAAAACCAGAGCAGAGCTGATTTCTCTAATTCCAGAGGCAAGCCTAGAATCAATGATTGGAAATTGGATGGAAAGAGATGTTCACCAGTGTTAAAATAAACATGCTAATTGTGACTACTCTTGCACAGTGGAAAATGCTTAGTTACTTGATATCAGTTTGATACATTCCTTAAGCAGACAAAAAGCATTCTGGTTTTTCTATCATTCTTGATGTCCGTATGTTTAATCAGTAACAGAATAACCCAGATCAACAGAATTGGCCTAATTTGGTCTCGCAACCTTGAGAAGATCATTTGTTTTGTTTTGCTGTACAATCTGGACAGCTGCAAGTTTGTTTTGCTTCTTGCTGCGATTGGGAAGCTTTGCAGTGAAAGGCAGTGCCCTGAGGGTGTCCTCCTGACATCACACATCTTTCCTACTTTCGATGTAAACCTCAGAAATCCCTAATAAAAGCACCTGAGGCAAACAAGATTATTAATGGCATTGGTCTAGGCATATGTCAGGATGCATGGCTTTGATTTATGGAGTTAAAAAGTTATTAATACTCATAACTGGCACATACTCAGGATAAGCCACTTGCAAAATTTTCTGAGCTCAAACTGGATCAATCACAAGCCCACTTGCTTAAGAGACACCTCTTTGTCAATTAAGCTGTTTATCCTCTCCTCAGGTCACCTGGTGGGTGGCCTCCAGAAGAACTGAGAAAGTCAGCAGTTCTTATAATGGAACCAAAGGCTGAAAGGCTACGTTTATCTCTCTTTCCTCTTTCCCTTTGAAACATTCCAGGGCGTGTGCGCTTCAGTACAGAACATTTGGCACATACCACAGGCTGTTTAAACTCCTCACTGACCTGAGGAGGAGTAATTTTATAGCATCTGGATTAGTTTGGGAATATAAATGCATCTCCTGTAATATTTATGTTACCCTTGAAGCACATACACCCTGATTCCAAGCAAGGGGGAGGTTTTTTTTTTTTCCAAAAGCATTTTGGACTCTTCAGAGGGTACTCGAGTTAATGGAAAATTTTTAATACTAGTTCAGATAATTAGGGTAAATGTTTTGGAGGGATCAAATAAACAGCACTGCCTACATTTGTTTTCAGCTCAATGTTTTCTTCTCAGGCAGCAACAATAAACTATTGATTCATTGAGCATAAGATTGCTATCTGAAGTATAGTATTATTTTCAGTTAGTACAGAAGTAGCTAATCCACAGATTGTACTTGCCTGTGCATATAGCATTTTGTCAGAATAGAGCTGGAAGGGACCTTGAAGCAGTGGTGGTATTCAGCAGGTTCTCACCGAATCGGGCAAACCGGTAGCAAGAATTTGGCGTGAGTCGCCAAACTGGTAGTAAGTTCTGGCTGGCCACAGCCCCTGACTTGGTCGCCCTCCTGCTCAATGCTTGCTTACCCAACCTGCCTGATGTTCGCTTAAGGTATTTCTTTTTTTCCCTCCCGACAATCAGCTGTACATAGATCAGCTGTGCTGGGATTTCCCTTGCTGAGGCCCAGGAAGGCAAAAAAATGGCTCAGCTCCCCTCTCTATTTTTTGCCTTCCTGAACTTCAGAAGAGCCTTCGGGGAGCAAAACACCCCTCAGAGGCTCTTCTGAGGCCAGGAAGCTCCCAAAATGGAGTGTGGAGGGGTGCTGCGTGCCCCTCCCATGCTCTGTTTTTTTNTCAGAAGAGCCTTCGGGGAGCAAAACACCCCTCAGAGGCTCTTTTGAGGCCAGGAAGCTCCCAAAATGGAGTGTGGAGGGGTGCTGCGTGCCCCTCCCATGCTCTGTTTTTTTTTTCTTCCTGAGCCTCAGAGAAGCCTTAGGGGAGCAAAAATGCCCTGCCCTAGAGTCTCCTCTGAGGCCCAGAAGGCCCAAAAAATGGTTGGGGGCTGAAAAAAAGCAAAAAATAAAAAGCCACGCCCACGCAGTCACATCGCCACGCCCACCAAGACATGCCCACAGAACCGGTAGTAAAATTTTTTGAATTCCACCACTGCCTTCAATGTCTTCTCGTCCAATCCCTTGCTCAAGCAGTAGACCCTATTCCATTTCAGACAAGTGGCTGTCCAGTTGCTTCTTAAAAACCTCAAGTGATGGAACACCCATAATTTCTAAAGGCAAGCTGTTCTACTTGTTAATCGTTCTCACTATTAGGAAGTTTCTCCTTAATTCCAGGTTGCTTCTCTTCTTGATTAGTTTCCATCCATTGTTTCTTGGCCTGCCTTCTGGTGCTTTGGAAAACAAGTTGCCTCGCTCTTCTTTATGGCAGCTCCTCAAATACTGGAATAGTGCCATCATGTCCCCCCAGTTCTTTTCTCTGGCTATATCCAATTCCTGCAACCGTTTGTCATAAGTTTTAGTCTCCGGGCCTTTAATCCAGGGGTGGGTTTGTACCAGTTTGCACCTATTCGCTAGAACTGGTTGTTAACATTCTAAGCAATTCGGAGAACCGGTTCTTAGAAGAAATTACTGGCCTAATCCTGTCAGGAAGGCAGGAAGGAAACATTCTGGTGTTGCTTACAGAAACTGCCCTCTCCATTAACCCTTATTACATTCTTGGCAGGACTAGACTTCCTGTCTCAGGAATGTCTCTGGAGTTTTTTTCCTCTCCTTTGCTGGTACTTTGCTTGAGTGGAATGACCATTTAAAGTTACAATGGCACTGAAAAAAGTGACTTATGACCATTTTTCACACTTATGACTGTTGCAGCATCCCCACAGTCATGAGAGGCCAGGTGAGAAGATGTGTGCCTCGATGTGAGTGATATTGAGTTGACCACGCCAGCCAATAACAACCATGAAGCTATGGCTACCAATTAAGCCACGCCCACATAACCAGTTGTTAAAAAAAATTGAATCCCATCCCTGCTTTAACATCTTAAGCCCCTGTCACACTGCACCAATGGATGCAAAGAGGATGTAAAACGGACAAAACAGTTGCCATCCGTTGGTTAACGCGATGTATCCGTTCTTACTCACTGCCTCCGTTTTGCTTCCTCTCTATCCGTCCAGCATCCGTCTATTGACATTTCATCCGCTCAGAAAGTTTTGAGCTGCTCAAAAACTTTTGCGCGGAAAATGTATCCAATCTCCGTTCTGCACCGCTACGCATCGCTATGCATCCGTTCTGCATCCGTTACGCATCCGCTATATCTGCTAGGCATCCGCTGCGCATCCGCGCAACTCCATCTGCTCGGACGCAGGGAGGAAGTGGAACGGACGCAGAATGGATGCAGAACAGATATAGAACGGATGCCTAGCGGAAAACAAAGCGTTTAAACAGAAAAAACGTTCGCAGAGGGGACCTATCTCGGATATTAAGGATGTCTACAGGATGCCTAGAGGATGCCTAGAGGATGCAAAGGGACACCTATACTTGCCTATAAAAAAGGCGGAGCAACTCGTCTGCATCTCACTTTCAGCCCAGCAGCCCAGCTGTGCAGACCTCTGCAGCCTTCTATCTGCCTCTTCCTCTTCCACAGCATCCAGTCATGTCCACCATGGATCGTAACAAAGTCCTTTTGGCAGCCACCATCCTTCTGCAAACAGTGCGAAGCCATCTACAGGCTCTGTGAACTCCATACGGGAAGAAAAAGAGGCGCCAAGAAGCGTCTGGGTCCGAAGATGTATCGCCAGAAGAGCAGAGTATGGACTGTACAACAAGCTGATGGTGGAGCTCAGGAATGAAGACACTCGTGCATTCCAGAACTTCATGAGGATGCCTCCAGCCAATGTTTGACGAAGTTGTGCAGAGGCTGACACCCAGGTTGACCAAGGCAAACCACCAACTTCCGGCCCAGCCTGGAACCTGGGCTCAAGGTGGCACTGACTCTGAGCCACCTGGCCTGCAGGGACCACCTACAGGAGCATGCAGTACGGCTGGAGGGTGCCACACAACACCATCAGCATTGTGGGTCAGAGAAGTGGTGCAGGCCATCATCGAAGATACCTGGAGGAGCTCCTCCAGTGCCACTCCACTGAAGAAGGGCTGGAAGAAAGTTGCCAGAGCAGTGGTATCAGAGGTGGAACTTCCCCACACCGTTGGAGCCATAGATGGCAAGCACGTGGCCTGCAAAGCGCCAGCCAACTCACGGTCCTCTTATCACAACTACAAGGGCTTCTTCAGCATCATCCTCTTTGCCATGGTCGATGCTGACTACAAGTTCATGTACATCGATGCTTCAGGCAACGGGTCATCTTCAGATGCCCAGATATACAACACCAGTCACCTCAAGGAGGGGCTGGAACGCAACCTCATCATGGGCTTCCCAGATCCAGACCCCCTGCCCAACGACACGCAAGATGTGCCCTACTTCATCGTGGGGGATTGACGCCTTCTCCCTCACAAACCTACCTCATGAAGCCCTACACCTCCAAATACTCACCCGTGAAGAGAGGATCTTCAACTGCAGGCTGTCCAGGCCAAGGCGGTGGTGGAGAACGCCTTTGGCATCCTGGCCAACAGGTTCCAGGGTACTTCTCACCACCATGCTGCATCGCCCAGAGACCGTGAAGGAGGATCATGGAAGCTTGCTGCATCCTGCACAATCTCATGCACACCCACTACCCAGTCTTGCAGAACAGGCTCGTGGACCTCCAACAAGGCAATGGGACATGGAGCCTGGGGATGGAGGCAAGGGCGAAACTGATAGATACTGAGGATGTGCAAAGCCCCAACGGAGCCTCACGTGAAGGGAAGAGCAGTGCAACCTCCTGAGACACTGGTGCAACTCCCCAGCTGGAGCAGTAGAGTGGCAAGACAGGATGATAGATGCTTAATGGATGCTTCCTTCAGCCTGTTCTCATCACACGGATGATATTGTGCCATGTATGTTGAGGTGTCCCGACAATGAACAGGGCATTTAATAAAGAGTTGTGTTTATGTTGACATGTGTGGATGATTGATTACATTGTTATTGATAATAAAGGGCCATAGGTGTGGCACCTGGGAGGGTGGACCATAAAGTCCCACTATGCTTGCACTGGAGGTTTATCTATCCCACAGCTATTACCCATCCCAAAGGTATCCCTGCCCATTCCACAGCTATCTCAAGCCAATCCCATGCTATCTTAACCCATCCCACAAGCATGCAAAGGCTTAAACCATTTCTAAAAGTTTCCAGCAAGACTTTTATTTAAAAAAAAGAAATGAAGCAAGTGTGTGAATCAAAAAAAAGACTTTATTAACAACAAGCTATAAGACAAAAATGAGTCTCTGGCACTCCTCTTGGTCGCTCAGTCTCAGGGGTGAAGGGTGCAGGTGCTGTGGAGTTGGCTGGTGCTGGAGTGCTTGTCATCAGCTCCTCCAGAAGCAGAAGCAGCAGAAGCCCCAGCTCCAGGAGAGCGAGCCCGTGCTGCAGAAGCCCCCAGCAGAACGAAGAGTGAGGGCCAGGGGGTGGATGGTAGCCCTTTCCCTCTTGCAAGGGCTGGCAGCAGATGGCTTAAGGCTTGCTGTGCTTCCACATGGTTGTGGGGTTGCTGGCTGGCAGGGAGGCTGGCAGGAACCAAGGCTGGCTGGAGGCTGGCAGGAGGCAGGCACCAAAGGCTGGCAGGAAGGCTGGCAGGGAGCAGGCACAAGGCTGGCAGGCAGGCAGGCACCAAGGCTTGCAGGCAGGCAGGCACCAAGGCTTGCAGGAAGGCTGGCAGGCAGGCTGGCAGGCAGGCACCAAGGCTGGCAGGGAGGCAGGCACCAAGGCTAGCAGGAAGGCTGGCAGGCAGGCAGGCAGCAAGGCTGGCAGGCAGACATGAACCAAGGCTGGCACGAAGGCAGGCAGCAAGGCTGGCAGGCAGACTGGCTGGCAGCAAGGCTGGCAGCAAGGCTTGCAAGGCAGGCATGCAGGCAGGGCAGACAAGGCTGTCAGTCCGTCTGGCAGCAGGTCTTTCCTCTGAATGGTGACCTGCTACCGAGCTGCTTCCTTATATCCGCGGGGCTGACGCAATGCATCCTCCCCACATGTGCAATTAATGCCAGGCATCTGCTAGGCTTCTGCTCTGCATCCGCTTCATCCGCTCGGCGACGCTCTGCATCCGCTTCATCCGTTCCGCGTCCGCTTTGCTGAGGCCCCCCGGAAGCCCTGCGGATGTACCATCCGCTTCCATCCGCTTCCATCCACTAGGCTTCCCGTTCCGCATCCGCTTTCCATCCGCCCTGCGTCCTCCCCGCGTCCGTTCCTTTCCGTGTTATCCGCTCCAGTTATGCAAATTTTTGCCCCTTTTGAGAGCGGATAACAACGGATGGAACATTTTGCTCGTCCGTTGTGTCCTTTTTACTAACGTTTTGCATCCGTTGGCAGTGTGACAGGGCCTTTAGTTGCTTTTCTCTGTAGTTTTTTCCAAAGTCTCAACACTCTTTTTTGCAATGTGGTGACCAAAACTGGATGGAGTATTCCAGGTGTGATCTTACCGGGATTTTTCTAAAGCAGTATGTGATTTTTGATTCCATGCCTCTGTTTATACAACCAAGGATTGCATTAGCTTTTTTGGCTGCTGCCACACACTGCTGGCTCATAATTAAGTGAATGTCATATATTCATTGGAAATGGGGACTGTCAAAATTTGGCACCATGACTGAAAAACAGTTGGCCACACATGAACTCAGAGGACAGTATATTCTTTATAGCTGTATGATACCCATCTCTTTTCAAGAAAGATGTTATACAAGATATCTATGAAATTCTAGTCCCAAATTATAGATTTATCCAAATGTAACTGGGTTCCCATGAATTCTGCTATAATTTCTCTCTTTGTTACCTGAACTTCCAAATCCCATTTTGGATTTATTTATTTTATTTTATTTGGTATCTTAAGCAACTTGCTCAGAAGGCAGACTCTCACAGAAGCTAGAGCACTGACAGTAAAATAAAGGCAACATAGCAGAATAGCAGCAACAGACAAGATTAAAATAGACTCCAAAAGCTTTCTCAACAAGCTATCTGTTTTTCCCAAACCGACAAGAGTCAAGACAGCATATTAGAGAAAACTCAGCCAAGTGAAAGCTTGCTTTATTTCATCCACAGCTCAACATAATATAGTACAGGTAGTCCTTGACTTAGAACAGTTCATTTGAAGTTACAACAGGATTGAAACAAAGTGACTTATGACTGTTTTTCATACTTATGACCATTACAGCATCCTCATAGTTATGTGATCAATATTTTGATGCTTGGCAATTGACTCATATTTATGACAGTTGCAGTGTCCCAGGGTCATGTGATCAGCTTTTGTGATCTTCTGGCAAGCCAATGGGAAGCCTGATTCACTTAACAATGGTGTTACTAACTTATCAACTGCAGTGATTCACTTTACAGCTGGGGCAAAAAAGGTCATAAAATGGGGCAAAATTGACTTAACGAATGTCTCAGGAACAGAAATTTTGGGCTCAATTGTAATCAGGTGAGAACTATCTATACATAAGGGAACTCTAAGCAAGCCTACCTTTGATGGCATCTGAGCTGATGAAGAAAATATGGGAAAAGTCATTTCTTTTTTTTTTTTGGATAAGTTTTATTGATTTTTAAGGACAAACAAAAACAAAACATAAAAACATCCAGCTTTTTTTCATAAGTATACAAACAGTATGTCGGTTGGTTTACAAATTTTTTGTGCATTGATTTCATGGTCTCAATTACAGTTACATTACATAATAACTCATATTAACAGAAATTGAATGTCCTAGTATTATTATTAATCAATCATTTGAGTATAATTTTGTTCATTCATACTTTGCAAGATAACTATACTAAGTTTATTTTATAACAATTCATATAGTCCTTCCAAATCTATCTTAAAAACATTTTATATATGTAATAATAATAAT